>PITA01009220.1:0-79175 GCA_004023965.1 Spilogale gracilis | reverse complement strand
GGAAGCCTGCTTCTCCCTCTCTCACTCCCCCTGCTTGTGTTCCCTCTATCGCTGTGTTTCTATCAAATGAGTAAAATCTTAAAAAAAAAAAAAAATTAAAGGCACCTGGGTGGCTCAGTCAGTTAAGCTTCTCTCTCTTTTTTTTAAGATTTTATTTATTTATTTGACAGAGATCACAAGTAGGCAGAGAAGCAGGCACTGAGAGAGGAGGAAGCAGGCTTGTCAACTGAAGATTTTTTATGTGGCAAAACTTGTTAAGAATAATGAAGGAGAGGGGGGCCTGGGTGGCTCAGTTGGTTAAGCAACTGCCGGGGCGCCTGGGTGGCTCAGTTGGTTGGGCGACTGCCTTCGGCTCGGGTCATGATCCTGGAGACCCGGGATCGAGCCCCACATCGGGCTCCCTGCTCGGCGGGAGGCCTGCTTCTCCCTCTCTCACTCCCCCTGCTTGTGTTCCCTCTCTGACTGTGTTTCTCTCTGTCAAATAAATAAAATCTTAAAAAAAAAAAAAAAAAAAAAAAAAAAAAAAAAAAAAAAAAAAAAAAAGCAACTGCCTTCGGCTCAGGTCATGATCCCGGAGACCCGGGATCGAGTCCCACATCGGGCTCCCTGCTTGGCGGGAAGCCTGCTTCTCCCTCTCTCACTCCCCCTGCTTGTGTTCCCTCTCTGGCTGTGTTTCTCTCTGTCAAATAAATAAAAAATTAAAAGAAAAAAAAAAGAATAATGAAGGAGAAATTAAGACCATCCCCAGATAAAGAAAAACTGAGGGAGTTCATTATCACTAGACATTCTGTACAAGAAATGCCAAAGGGAGACTTTCAGGTTGAAATGAAAAGAAGCTACACAATAACCCAAAGCTATACAGAGATATAAAGAAAATAGTAGAGGAAAATACATGGGGAACATATAAAAACCAGTATTTTTGTAATTTTGGTTTGTAGCCACTTTTTTGTTTTCTACAGAATATAAAAGATATATGAATAAAAAAGTTATATATCTACATTAATGGGTACAAATACATAAAAATGTTAACTCACGACTTCATTAAAGTGGGTGAAAGTAAAACTGAAAAGGAGTACAGATTTTGTATATGATCAAAGCTGATGTCAATTTAAAATAGATTTTTAAAACTTTAGGATGCTATGCATACTTCCCATGGTAACCATCACCAAAATATTTATAGAACATATGCAAAAGGAAAACGGGGAATCAAAAAGTGTCACTATGGGTACAGAGCTTCAGTTTAGGAAGGTGAGAAAGTTCTGGATCTGGGTGGTGATGGTTGCATAACAATATAACTGTACTTAATGCCACTGAATTGTAACCTTAAAAATGATAAATATGATCTTATTTATTCTTTTTCTTTTTGTACAAAATCATTTAATTAATTTTAATTTAAATATAGGGGTGCCTGGGTGGCTCAGTTAGTTAAGCGACTGCCTTCGGCTCAGGTCATGATCCTGGAGACCCAGGATCGAGCCCCACATCAGGCTCCCTGCTCGGCAGGAAGCCTGCTTCTCCCTCTCTCACTCCCCCTGCTTGTGTTCCCTCTCTGGCTGTGTTTCTCTCTATCAAATAATTTTTAAAAATAAATAAATAGGGGCGCCTGGGTGGCTCAGTTGGTTAAGCGACTGCCTTCGGCTCAGGTCATGATTCCAGAGACCCGGGATCGAGTCCCACATCGGGCTCCCTGCTCGGCGGGAAGCCTGCTTCTCCCTCTCTTACTCTCCTTGCTTGTGTTCCCTCTCTCGCTGTGTTACTCTCTGTCAAATAAATAAAATCTTTAAAAAAATAATAAACAAACAAACAAACAAACAAACAAATAAATAAATAAATAAATTTTAACAGAGTAAAATACTACAGTGAGATACTACTTTATACTTACTAGGAAATCTACAAAGAAAAAATCAGGTAAGGGCACCTGGGTGGCCCAGGCAGTTAAGTGTCTGCCTTCGGCTCAGGTCATGATCCCGGAGACCTGGGATCGAGTCCCACATCGGGCTCCCTGCTCGACAGGAAGCCTGCTTCTCCCTCTCTCACTCCCCTTGCTTGTGTTCCCTCTCTCGCTGTGTTTCTCTCTGTCAAATAAATAAAATCTTAAAAAAAAAAAAAAAAAAAAGACCTGCATCGGGCTCCCTGCTCAGTTGAGAGTCTGCTTCTCCCTCTCCCTGTGCCCCTCCTCCCACCTTGTGCTCTCTCTCTCTCTCTTGCTCTGCTCTCTCAAATAAATGAAATCTTAAAAAAAAAAAAAAAGAAACAGATAACAAGTGTTGGGAGGATGTGGGCAAATCAGAATCCTCATATGCTGTTCATTGGAATTAAAAATAGTGTGGTCACTATGGAAAACAGGCTGGCAGTTTTTCAAAATGTTCAAAGTAGAGGTACTGTGTAATACAGCATTATTCATAATAATCAAAAGATGGAAAACTCCCAGATGTCCTTAATATCATGAGTGGACAAATGTAATGTGGTATAGCCATACATTTTTATGTAACTCAGCCATAAGAGGAGGGAAGCACTGATACGTGTTAAACATGCCTGACCCTTGAAAACATGTTAAGTAAAGGGCATCAGACACAAAGACAACGTATTAGATGATTCCATTTATATGAAAAGTCTAGAAAAGGAAAAATAGAGACAGAATATAGATTAGTGTTTTCTGCGGGATCAGGTGTGAGGTAGAAAACAGAGGAGTAAGGAATTTCTTTTCGAATGATGAAAATGTTCTAATACTTTTCGAATGATGAAAATGTTCTAATACTTTTCGAATGATGAAAATGTTCTAATACTTTTCGAACTTTTCGAATGATGAAAATGTTCTAATACTTTTCGAATGATGAAAATGTTCTAATACTGGTTGTGGTGATATGTGCACATATCTGAATATACTAAAAAACACAACAGTATACTGTGAATGGGTGAATTGAATAGTATGTCAATTATACATCAATAAAGCGGTTATAAAAAGAAAATGGAGCAGCAGGAAAAAGTCCATCAGTGGTTCATTGATGAGAGAAGAAGATTCCAAAGAAGCCAGAGCTAGGAGAGATAAAGGAGACTATTAAAGTAGATGTGCCTTACAGCTACCAAAATTACTTGAATTGACACAATTTTTTTTCCTCCTTCTATCTTCCTGCTTTCAAACTCCTGTTGCTGAACTCACACAAAAAATATATTCAATAGGATGGACAATAGACAGACGTATGGGAACAGAGTTCTGGAAAAATGCATTCAGAGCAGAGAATCTTCTGCAATGATGTAGGGAACAGACAATGCAACAAAAAGGTTTCTAGCCAATCCTCCATTTGGTTGATGTAGACCGGACGTGGGATTATGACACTCATACATGCCCTGGGGAGATCTTCCTCCCTTATCCAATACCTTCTAGAGCTGAGAAGGAATGACCTCATCCACACTAGAACCTCTTACCTGGCTACCACAGACAGAAAGTAGAAAACAGAACTAACCAAGCCTAGCAGGCCCCTATACCAATAACCTCTACTTAAACCTACCCACACAGACTCTTGGACTCCTTGTTGTATAAATTCCTGAAAGAGGTGTAATCAATCTTCAAGTATGATAATGGATTTGTATTTTTTCTTATTAATTTTATTAATGTTTGCTTCATATACGTTGAAGTTACGTTTCTGTCAAAACAAGATATCATTTGATCTTCCTCTAAAAATAATCCCTTTATTATTATGAAATATGCTTCCTTATCATTCATAACACTCTGGTTTCAAAATGTACTTTGGAGATAGCAATATACTCTTATCAACTTTCTCACAGTATTAGTGTACTACATCTCTATTATTTATTTATTCTTCTTTTCAAGATTTTATTCATTTGAGAGAGAGAGCAGAGAGGGAGAGTGAGAGGGTGAAGCAGACTCCCCCATGAGCACTGTGAGTCTTGAACCCAGAACCTTGAAATCATGACCTAAGCCAAAGGCAGACACTTAACTGAGTCACCCAGGCGCCCCCTTTCTATTTTTTAAACTTCAATCTATCAGAATCCTTTTATTTAAAACACATCTCTTACTGTAAATAGCAAATGGCTTTTTAAATTCCAATCACGCTTTCTTTAGTTCGGAGTATTTAGTCCTTTTACCTTTAACGTACTTTTTACAGGATTTAATAAGCCTGTTACCCTTTTGGTTTTCTATCTGTCCCATCTGTACTTAGTACTCTCCCCATCTTTTCTCAACTTTTTTGGATTAATCAAATTTATTATCCCATTCTATTCCACCATTAAAATTTCCACTATAGGGGCGCCAGGATGGCTCAGTTGATTAAGCGGCTGCCTTCAGCTCAGGTCATGATCCCTGGGTCTTCGGATTGAACCCTGCATCGGGCTCCCTGCTCAGCGAAGAGGGTGCTTCTCTCTCTCCCTCTGCCTGCTGCTCTGGCTACCTGTGCTCTCTGTCAAATAAATAAAATCTTTAAAGAAATAAAAATAAATAAAATAAAATTTTCACTATACATCCTCATATAATTCTTTAAGGTGGTTACTTAGACTCAAGCATGTATTCTCAATCAGAATAAAATTGTCCCAAATAAGTGAAAATTGATGGGAGGGGGGGAGAGTCTTACTCCTTTTATGTATAAAGCACAAATATACACACAGCACATAAAGAGATACACAGATATATCTGTGGTTCCAAACTGTCATGGGGGTACTCAGTTTGGAAAAAAAGTGTCTAAAGATATTTCTTCTGGAGGGCAATAGGGAGAAAAAAGTTTGCAAGGGACCCTGGGCCACACTATACCAATTTTACCTCTGGAAGGGCTTGAAAGTGAGTAGCTAAATTAAACGACATAGTTGCTCCCTGCCTATGTTTCTGACCCTCAGTAAAAGTCAGGACTCCCAAACTCAGGTGGGATTCCATGGCTCACTTCACAGGTATTCTTAAAATTGTTTCTGGGAGAGTTAAGCACCACCGTGTGACTCCAGTGGAAGCTCACATCTAGTTTTTCCTGCTCTTCACCCTATGTGAATTTTCTCCTCACTGACATTAAATTATATCCTTTCATAACCATCATTTTTCCTAATTTTGTAAACCCTAGCACATCATCAAATTTAAGGAGGGTTTTGGGGAGGGGTGCCTGGGTGGCTCAGTTGGTTAAGCGACTGCCTTTGGCTCAGGTCATGATCCCGGAGTCCCGGGATCGAGCCCCACATTGGGCTCCCTGCTCGGCGGGAAGCCTGCTTCTCCTTCTCTCACTCTCCCTGCTTGTGCTCCTTCTCCAGCTGTGTTTCACTCTGTCAAATAAATAAATAAAATCTTAAAAAAAAAAAAAAAAAAGGACGGTTTTAGGGGAACTCTGACAAACCATGGCTTTAATGTAAACTGGTAAAAACCTTATAGCTTTGGGTTGGTCTCCTTAATATCTCTCCTCAAAAACTACAAAGGTGCACTGTCTCATTTTTTAAATAGTTCTTTCCATACCCTACCATAATTTTAGTCCTATTCATAGTTTATATTTATACGATCAAGTATAAACAAGTTAAGGGATAGAAGCTATGTCTGTTTAATGTAGGCACTTAATAAATACCTGTTGTTTGACTTAAAAATGCAACTTCTAGAAATTCTTAAGAAACAGGTATGTCTCCTGATGCATGAACTCCATCAAAATAGAAATATGTCTATATTTCTGTGCTGAGGCATAAACTCCATCAAAATAAAAAGCTTCTGCACAGCAAAGGAAATAATCAACAAAACTAAAAGGCGATGGGAGAAGAAATTTGCAAAAGGCATTACCTATAAAAGATTAGTACCCCAAATATATAAAGAACTTACACAACTCAATACCCCAAAACCAAATAATCCAATTAAAAAGAGGCAGAAGACATGAACAGACATTTCTCCAAAGACTGACAGATGATCAGGGAAATGTAAATCAAATCAATTACAATGGGATTATCAACTCATACTGGTCAGAATAGCTAAAATCAAAAACAGAATAAGTGTTGGTGAGGATGTGGAGAAAAAGGAATCCTCTCTCTTGCACTGTCGGGAGTGTACTGGGGCAGCTACTGTGGAAAACCCTATCAAGGTTCCTCAAAAGATTAAAACTAGAAGTACCCTACAATCCGGTGATCACACTACTGGGTATTTACCCCCAAAATATAAAAACACTAACTCAAAGGGATCCATGCACCCCAATGTTTACTCCAACAGTATTTACTGTATTTACAGTATTTACTGACTATTTACAATAGCCAAATTGTGGAAGCAGGCCACGTTTTATCAAGAGATGAATGGATAAACAATAAGTCAGAGAAAGACAAATACTATATGATTTATTCATATGTGGAATTTAAGAAACAAATGAGCAAAGAAATAAAAAAACAAAAAGATTAAGAGACAAGCCAAGAAACAGACTCTTTACTATAGAGAACAAACTGATGGTTACCAGAAAGAAGGGGGGGGGACACAGGGCGAGGGGGTGGGTGAAATAGGTGATGGGGATTTAAAGAGTACCATTTACCATGATGAGCACTGAGCAATGTACAAAATTGTTGAATCACTATATTGTATAGCTGGAACAAATATATCACTTTAACTGTAGTTAACTATAGCAGAAGTAAAATATAAAACTTAATAAAATATAATAATAGCTTGAGACAGTGGCTTTGTCTAAAGTTAATAAAGTTTTTGCAGGTAATCTAAACATAACAGTTAAGAGCAAGTGAATTAAACATTTAAGCAAATTACACTTCTTTTTTTCAACAATATTAATGGTAGTTTTCAACAATATTAATGTCTACTTAGTTTTCCCAAAACTTTCTGATAACCTAAAAATTAAAGTTTTGGTTAGTTAGGTTAAATGATAGTGAAGTTAAGTTCACTAAATATCTAGATCATTTCCAAATAAGATAAAATACTGAAATATTACTCATTGAACATAGACTTAGCTATTTTTGGCTTCTTATTACAGGGAAACTAAAAGATATATGGATGTGTTAATGCTACACTGGAAAATTTTAAAGGCATATGCCTCTAGAATTTATGTAATATGTTCTTAAATTTGCAAATCTGAAGATTGCTGGTATACCAGACAGTTCACATTGGCTTACTACTTAATTTTCCCTAGAAATTAAGGTTTCTAAGAGTTAAGAATGCTAATAATATAATTAAGACTACTGGAAAGAATAAGGGAAACAACTCTGTATGCAAAGAAAGATATGTATTTTTGCCAAGAAAAAAAGCATGAGGAATGGAAATACATTTTTTATAAGAAAAAGAAGGTAATTTTGCCCTAAAGTGAGACTGGTTGAAGAAGGAAAACAAGGCAAAAATCTAAATGTAAAAAAGAAAGTGGTAGATTTGTCAGAAAAGAATCTTTGGAAAGAAACTTTAATATGCGATCAAGCTGCCTTTCAAAGATAGCAGCAACACAATCATAAAGATTGTGACACATGTGGATAAAGTCAATTCTGCTTTTGCAAAAATGGCCCCTCACTGCCACACTTTTGCCATCCTGAGGTACTTGTAACACAGCAACAGTTTCCTCCTAAATCAAAGAAATCAAGATGGGTAAACAATGGCTATAAACTAAAGGAGCAGTTAGTGGTATAGGAAACCCAAAACAGCTGCTTGGTTTTTCCCCACTCCTTGACAAACCCTGTATTTTGTCTTTTGCTTTCCTTTACCTACCACAGGGCATTTCGGATGGCTCATTATGAGTAAGACATTGGTGGGGACACATCTGTAAAACTGCAAAAACAGTCTGTCAATGCCTGATCTGTCAGGTCCATAATCCCGGAAAAACTATTCTTGTCCCTAGAGGCCTCAGATCCCCTCCCCCTGGACCCTCTGAACACCTGCAATTAAACTTCATTCAGCTGTCACTTAGTATGGATTGTTAATGTGCACTGCACATGTTTTCTCTTAAAGTCTTTACACGTCACAGGGCTTCAAAGTGGCAAAAAAAAAAAAAAAAAAAAATTAACAAGTGCGTTTCCCGCATGGGGTATATATGGTACACGATCTGCAGTGATCGAGGCACCCACTTCATTGGACAAATCATACAAGCCTTAACAAAGACCTTATGAACTTCTTAAAATCCTTTCAGTATATAACCTTCTGCTGATCCTTTATTGTCTCATGCCAGTATAACCAGCTACTCTAATGTCTCGTGCCCAAGCTTATCATCAATAGGTAAAGAAGCCTTCCGGGGTCCCAGCATAGAGGGTGTGGTTTGTGAGTACAGAGCCTGGTAACTGGGTACAATCTTCAGAAAGAGACAGTCCGTGAGCCAGTTGTAAAAAGGGCCTTACTTACCAAGTGCTCCTGATCACTGACACTGCTACAAAACTAGAAGGTATTGAGCCTTGGGTACCCATCACACAACTAAAGAAGGTTCCACATGACACCTGATCCCATACAGAAGCTGGAGATTTATAAATCAAATTGACAATGAAGAGAAGTAGCTGACATCAAGGTAGACTGCTTTCACCCAAGATTATGGGTCAATACTTCATACTTTAACTACAAATGAACCCTTTCTCCTTTTGTTCCTTTTCTTTCCTTTGGCATTGACCTAGAAAGCTAACACCCACATCTTTAGGCCATTATTAAGATGTATGTGGGTGGGTGGGGGGCGGACTTCTGGAATTTAAAACCTTTTATTTTGGTGAGGAGAAAATCTAACTGCCCCTAACTTTTCATAAGCAAAATAAGACATCTCATTGGTTGACACCTAAATTTACATCATCAAGTTGTAAAGGATCTACAAGGAAGCATTCATGATTCAAGATTCACTTGTTTTGGCAGTTCCCTATCCTTAGTGGTTAGGGATCAGTGTAAAGGAAGCTAAATTCTTAGTTCTTGAAATTTTTGCAGAATCTGCTGCTAAAGCAGTAACTGTCCAACAAAGACCTTTAGACTCTCAAAATAAAGTTCTTTCTTTTTACTTTTTGGGGGGGGGTAGGCAGCAAATCAAGGTTTACTGAGGGCTAGTAAAGTGATAGTACAAATTGTGGCTCCCAAAGAGGGAGGGGACCTGAGATAGTTGCCCTGGACAAAGTTGTACTTGATAATAGCATAACTCTTATCTTTTAGCTGAGCAAGGAGGTATCTGTGCTATGTATAACACCACCTGCTACACCTGGATTAACACTCCTGCGGAAGTAGAAAATCAATTACCAATATCACAAAACAAGCCACTTAAAAAGATGATGCCTTCCACAGGAGGCTTTCTTTGACTCGTTTGAGTTTGATTTCTTTGGATCCTGGGGACCATGGCTTCAAAGTGCACCTCAACCATTGAAAATTACCCTGCTTACAATCATCAGAATAATCTCCCTGATGTTTTATATTCTCTCAAAAGCATTAGCCACATGTTTTCAGCCACTAACCACTAACCAAATGATCTCTCTAAGACTGGAATGTCAGAAAAGAGGATGACTGACTTAAAAACTGTGAACCTGAAGTTGTAACCTGTGAGTAGCTGAGCTGTGCTAATGCGTTAAATTTTGATCTCTCAGTTAAGCTAATCAGAGGAGGGGAATTGTTAAAAAGAAAACCACAGACCCAAAATAGCATCACTTACATTAAGGCCCCAAGTCAGTAAATGAAGACTTAATACCTAATGTAACTGCAGTTTCAGTCCTCAAGGAATGTAAGCTTTAACCAGTCAACATGGGATTTTCTGGTCAAAACTAAGAAATTTACTGATAGATATCATCAGCTCCTTTTAGGAGGTTAACCTTGCTTAAACAACGCATTCTTGCTAATAAATTTTTTTAATGCCCTCTGTGCCTTTTATTTTTCTTTTTTTGAAGATTTCATTTATTTATTTGACAGAGAGAGAACACAAGTAGAGCAGCAGGCAGAGGGAGAAGCAGGCTCTCCGCCAAGCAGGAAGCCCAATGTGGGGCTCGATCCCAGGACCCTTGGGATCATGACCCCAGCCGAAGGCAGCCACTTAACTTACTAAGCCACCCAGGCGCCCCTAGTTCTGTGCCTTTTAAAATCTTTTGTTTAGCTCAATGGAGCTCCCCACTATTTGTTAGATGGGATGCTGCCTGATTCATGAAATCAGAAAATAAAGCCAATCAGATCTTCAAATTTACTTGAATTTTGGTTCAATTTTCCTGAATTTTGTTAAAAAGACTAAATAAGGGCGCCTGGGTGGCTCAGTGGGTTAAAGCCTCTGCCTTCAGCTCAGGACATGATCTCAGGGTGCTGGGATCAAGGCCCGCGTCAGGTTCTCTGCTTGGCAGGGAGCCTGTTTCCTCTGCTCTCTGCCTGCCTCTCTGCTTACTTGTGATTGCTCTGTCAAATAAATAAATAAAATCTTAAAAAAAAAAAAGACTAAATAAGAAAACATGTGTAAATGAGGCAGAAATGCGTTTCGTACAGAGTATGTGCTTTTTATACATGCCTTCATTCCTTTATTATTCAATGAGCAATAGTTTAGATATACTCTTACAAGACTGCTTACAAATCCAATCTTAGTAAAATTGACTCATATACAATATTAACAATTTGGAGTATTCTTCCTACGTAAATATATTGTACAATATAAAAGTATCAGTCATTTTCCTTTTTAATCCTACATAGTTTCTCTGACCTATATGGTATTACATCACATTTATGTAATGTGATTAACTTAGTTTTAAGCTTTCATGTATCTTTCATGTAACCCCATGAATTAAAGACACTTTGCAAACAAAACAAAACCAAAAAAAATAAATGTTAGGCATTTATACAGAATGATTTTGAATAGAATTTCAAGCGATTTATGGTCCCTGTGAGAACTAAAATGGAATCAATTTGCCTTAGGTTAAGAAGTTTGTATTGTTTTGTTTTTCAATTTATTTTTGAGAGAGAGCGAGCAAACAGGACTTGGGGGGAGAGGCAAATGAAGAGGGAGAATCAGACTCCCCACTGACCACAGAGCCCCCTACTCCCTGGAATCATGACCTGAGCCAAAGGCATCCCCTAACTGACTGGCAACCTAGGTGTCCCTAGGTTAAGAAGTTCTACTGTAGGACATTAGCAAATCTGATTTTCCAAGATTCCTTTTATTTATTTTTTTTTTTAAAGATTTTATTTATTTGACAGAGAGAAACACAGCCACAGAGGGAGCACAAGCAGGGGGAGTGAGAGAGGGAGAAGCAGGCTTCCCGGCGAGCAGGGAGCCCGATGTGGGACTCATCCCTGGTCTCCAGGATCATGACCTGAGCCGAAGGCAGTCGCCCAACCAACTGAGCCACCCAGGCGCCCTCCAAGATTCCTTTTAAATGCTCATCAAAATTAATTTTTTATTTTCATTGTTCTTTATTTATAGAAAATTTACTGTGAATACTTAGAATCTTCACATAACAACAGTTTTATTTGTTTCTTGAGGACTTGTTAAGTGCAAGGCTGTTATTAAGTGCTCTAGGGCTATGCCCAGATTAATGTATCCATTCCTTATAAAAACTGTAAGGCATTAATATGATCATTATCTACATTCTACAACATAAAATTATAAAACGTAAAGATTAACAATTACTGACTTCCTTGAAATGTGGCTAGGGTGAACAAGTAACTGAATTTTCAATTTTAATTTTTAATTCAAATACAAAAGCAGTATAAAATGTTTTTCAATTAGGGCGCCTGGGTGGCTCAAAGGGTTAAGCCTCTGCCTTCGGCTCAGGTCATCTCATGGTCCTGGAATCGAATCCCACATGGGGCTCTCTGCTCAGCAGGGAGCCTGCTTCCCCCTCTTTCTCTGCCAACCTCTCTGCCTATTTGTGATCTCTCTCTCTCTGTCAAATAAAATCTTTAAAAAAAAATGCTTTTCAATTAAACACAATTTTATTGTTTTGATGTAACTACACTTCACCATAACCACTGAAAATTTAGCATTCAGTGTTATAACAGTAAAATATATATCAGATCTTGAAACCTTAGTATAAAGACAGGAATTTAAAATATTTCCACTTATTTATATTATTACATGTTGAAATGATATTTTAGATATATTGGTTAAAATAAGTTATATTATCCAACTTAATTTCAACTGTTTCTTTTCACTTTCTAAAATGTGTGTAAAAGAAATTTTTAAATTACATAAATGGCTTGCATTGTATTTCCATCAGAGGATGCTGCTTCAGATTCAAATACCAATATATCATGCTGCCTCTCACAGTCTATGCCACTATGTGGACAGTCATACTGCCAATCTCAAGACTTAATTGTCACCATTCAAATCTCCTCATGGATTCTAGGAAAAACTCCCTGCTCTTGTTCACAGAGACCTCTCTTCACAAAACTCTAATCATATTTCTACTCCTAAAATATCTTCCTGACTTTGAAAATCAAGTCTATGAATAAAATCAAAAGTATCTGGTATTTTATTCTACCTAACCACCAGTCTCTTCCTTGACAAAACACAGTCTAAAATAAGTCCTTTGTTTATCCTTGAAGAGTTCAACTAGTTCTATTTCTGTACTATTCTTTGGAAAGAAAAGAGCACTATGAAGAAACTGAATAAACTGAATAATTGTGAATATTAACTGAACTATTAACTGGGAAGGAAAAGGGTATTTGGAAAGGCCCTGAAGAGAAGGGGACCGATCCCTATGGTCCTGTTATTAATTGGGAAGGGGCAACCTAGGGACCAGGTAAATGGATAGCTCACAATTAGGTCTTACAATTTAGAATAATGGCAAATATTTAATATTCTGTAAAATAAATATACACGACAGTACAAAAAATAAACATGAACTGACCTTGAATGGGCCTTTAAGTGGCAACACTCCTCCACTTCAGGGGTCTTCTCTTGCATAACTACAGGACCAAGAAGAAACTCTTGAGACCCGGACAGGGTAAATTAGAACATACTGTCCACCATCAGACCTAACCCATTACCCATCATACATACATGCAGGTAGAAGTAAGCAGTAACTAGGATACTGCCAACTTTTACCTGTACCAAAGAAAAAGGTCAACATCATCTATAACCAGTGCTGGAATCTAAGTTCATGACAGTTTCTAGGGGGCACAGGTGTGGTTCTGAAACATGTAAATGCCCTCCAAAGTGTATCCAAAAGAGGTTTGCCCAGGAAGACATCCTTTCCCCTGTACCCCTTCCCTCCTATCTTCCCAGAAGTCTGTCTTGAAGTCAAGTGCAAGCAATTTTAAATTCTCATCCCATGACTTAGGATGTACTTTCCTGCTTGGCTTTCATTCTAGGCCTGAATTCAATGACTTGCCCTCTGATATCTATTTCTCTACAGCTAGATCAAACTGGCCCTAGGGTGTAAGAACAGAGGAGAATCCTGGGAAAGACGTTCCAAGGAACCATGGAACTTAGAGCGGATCCTGGGTGGACAACACTCACTTCACCAATGTCCCCTCTGTGTTAAGCAACAGGCTGGGTACTGGGGACAAGGTGATATATCTATTTATATGTACAAAAAATTTTACTTTACACACTTATAAGCTCATCGAAAGAAAAAAACAAACAAACTTCAAACTCCTACAGGTTTACTGGGGAAAACAAAAACCCACACCCACTTCGTTCAAACTTAGTACAACTGAGCTGTGACAGGATCACTCGGTCACAGTATGGGATACCGATAACACCGTAGACTCCGTACTGATAGTCCCACTAGCCCAATCGTAAGCAGTCTGGGCACTTGAGGGCCCGTCACGCACTCTCACACGCAGGCACGCGCGTTCTCTGAGACCCCACAATGAACTCATCACAGACAAGTTCACAGACAAGACATAGCACCGGAGACCAACATCCTCCAGGGTTCACTGACACTGCGACGAGCCCCTGGCTCTACCTGCCGCACCCCGCGCCTCCGGAGCTTAGGGCCTCCATCCTGCGAGCCCCTCCCGCAACCCGACCTGGGTCACCTCAACTCACCGGGCATACCTCAATAAACACGACGATACCGGAAGGGGAAACAAACGTGTAAGTTCATTCATGGTCCCGGGGCCTGCGGGAAACGTAGTCCAACACCGAAACGATTCAGGTTTTCGAGCGCCGCGAGGAGGGCGACGATCGCAAAGTCCTCGCCACGCCCCGGAGACTTCTGGGAGTAACCGGGTGCGCAGGTCGCTCCTCCTGCCGGAGGTCGGTTGCCGCTGGTGGTTCTTCAAACACCGAAGAGCCGGGTGATATTTTGGGAGCGAGGGGTCCTGAGTTGAAGTAGACCTCCCCCCCCCCAGCCAGGAAGTAACTGGAAACCTGGGCGGGGAGAGAAGGAAAAGGGAAGCGGAAGCCACTGGAGGCGGGGCAAGGAGGAAGATGGGAGAAACCTGCGTCCGGGAGGACCGGGAGAGAACCGGAATCCCACACTCGAAGCTTTAAGGAGAAAAGAAGGAATCAGAAACCTGGCCAAGGAGGGCCAGGGAGGGACTCGGGAATCCGCGCTGAGGGCGATCGGGCCACGAAGGGCTGAAGCGGGTACCCCAGTTTGGGTGGAAATGGCAGAGGCGAGAACTGGGAACCCGTGCTTGTCGAGGTTTCTCTTAACTCAGGCCTGTGTGTGCGGGACCACAAGTCCATGGTCGTGAAGCAAGGGTGACGAGTTTTGTCAGTTTTGCCCCTTGAGAAAGCCCCAGCATCCAGAATAGCATCTGACACACAGAGGAAGCTCAGTATATGTATGCCTGCCCTAGTTGAAGGTTTTATACCATCACCGCCAGGAAGTTCTCTGGTGTCCTCTTCCAGTCAGTCTCACAATAGAAACAGCTATAGCTCAGAAACACGTCGCCAGAATTTAGATGTCAGTTTTTCAGTTACATAGGTCTCCTTCTGCCCATCCTAGTTTTGTAAAGTTTATTAATGTTTAGTTCATTCTTTTTATTTATGGACAGCATTCAATTGCGTGAATATGCCACAATTTGTTTATTCATTTTTCTCTTGGTGAACATTTGTTGTATATCCGGGTTTTACATATTATGAATAAAGCTGGCATGTTTCCATTTCTCCTGGGGAAATACCTAGGAAAAAAATACTGGGTAATAGTTTATATATTAACTTTCTAAGAAATTGATAAACCTTGCAAAATGATTAGTTGTTAGTGACTTGTGTTTGAGTCTCAATGTGTCTATGAAGTAAGTGGTTTCTAAGATTGATTTGGTATTCTTGTATTCTTGGGTTTAGTGGAGTTATAAATGTCATGTAAGGTCCATGGGATTGTGGTTTTGTGAAGTGGATGAGATACAGGAAACTGAACATGTCTGTAAAAAACTCATATATGATTCTATATATTCCACGGTGACTGAAATTAGATCACTAAGTAAGTGGTATTAATGAATAATTGAGAAGCATTGTGTCTAGTTAGGTATGTGTCATTTTGATTCTGCTTACAGAATTAGGACTGTTTCTAATCAAGTAAAATAGCAGTATAGAGCTATCCAAAGGAAATGAAAACAGGATATTGAAGAAATATCTGCAGTCCCATACTCACTGTAGCATTCTTCACAATAGCCAAGGCATGGAAACAATCTAAGTGTCCACTGATGGATGAATGAGTGAAGAAAATATGTGTATATATGCAATGGAATATTATTCAGCCTTTAAAATGAAGTACATCATGCCATTTGTGACAAGATGGATGGACCCTGAGGGCATATGCTAAGTGAAGTAAGTCAGAGAAAGACAAATATTGTATGATCTCCCTTACATGTGAAATATAAAAACCAAACTCATTGAAATAGAGAGTAGAATGGTAATTGCCAAGGGGTTAGGAGGGTGGGAGAAATGGAGAGATACTGGTCAAAGGATACAAAAGATGAGTAAGTTCTAAAGAATCTAATGTACACTATGGTGACTATAATTAACAATACGGGATATTATGTACTTGAAAGTTAATAAGAGATTAGATCTTAAACGTTATCACCACAAAAACAAAGAAGATAATTATATGATAGGATGGAGGTGGTTAACTAACCTTATGGTGGTAATCATTTCCTAATATATACACGTTTCAAATCATCACATTGGAAACATTAAACTTACACATGTTATTTAAAAAAAAAAACTGGAAAGTAAGAGGTAAAGTAAAATTACAGATGATAGGACCACATACTTGGAACACTGTATTAACTAATCCTAATGTGTTAAACTGACCAGGAAAATTTTTTAAAAAAGAAAGAAAGAAATGACCAAATTCAGTAGGTAGCACACAAGAAAAAACAAATTTTTAAATATGTTTTCTCTCTATGTACTTCTTTTAGTTTTCCCCCCTTTTCAAGATGAAATCATGGTGATTTAATAACTTTTTCAGATGCTCTAACTACTCTGCAATACTTCTAATCACCATCTTATTCTCTTAAAAATGTACTGTAAAACTTAGTATTTGAAACTTAATTTAAAGGAAAATTAATTTAAAGGAAAAATGTATTCCATATGACTGGAGCCTGCGGTGCAGAAAAGTACAGAATCGGTTTTTTCTCTATTACTCAAACCTGTACTACTGAATAGTTAATTTTTAACACAATGATTCTTAATACTTAATAGTAAATGTTTACTATTTAACTAGGCAGATTTAACCAAGTTATTATGGAAGATCTTATGGTATATAGTGTTCAACATCGCTTCTTTTACCTCTTTTGTCTCTCCCTTGTTCACTTTCCTAACAAAGAATCCAAAAGAGCAAAAGGCCCTCTCTTACAAATCTTAAAGCCATGCCTCAGGTAAAATGAAGTTTCTTCTCTCTTTTCTGAAATATTCTTTTTCTCTCTAGAATTTATTATCATTTTCCCATCTTGAAACTTCCTCGAGATATGATTCCCCTTCATAAAACTAGTCATTTCCTTTTATTCTCACCAGATAAACCTGTGCTTCCTCCAAGTTTTCTAATTTTAAATAATGTTCAATTATTAATTGGGTATTTCAATTAGCATCTCCTTTCTCATGCCCACAAACATAAATATATTCTCTTGAATTAAATAACTCTATATTCCTTGAATGAGCTGTCCTATCTAGATAGTGATTCAATGTCTAAGTAGTGAGTGCTTAGGAGAACCCATACAAGGGAAAGACTTCATCATGTACACAGACCTCGGTTTTGCAGTAAGTAAAGGTAGAGATAAAATCAGATTACGATATTAGTATATGGCAAGAAGGGAGGTCCCATATCATACTATGTCCTTCTTCCTTTCCCAACTCTACCTTTCTGGATCATATTTCTGCATCTCTCCCTTGTAGTCAGGAATGCCTTGTCTTGTTTATATGCCTTTACTCTGTAATAGACACCAAAGGCATGGAAGTAATCTATGGTTGGAAGAGCCAATGGGAAAGCCTACTTTCTATACACAAAGCACTGAAAAGAATGAAAGGAGCAGGTCCATGATGACAAGTGCCTAGGAATAGAGTAGGCCTTGAATCTCAGTAAAAGAGGAAATGGTACCTAAGCCTTCCTTTGAATATAAATTCAATATTATCCACTTTTTTCTTTCGTAGATTCACTAGAGAATTTCTAAAGGATGAATGGTAGCAAGAAGTAAATTAAACTTGGAAAGATAGAATGAGATAAAATTGGTAAATATGCTGGGGAGTCTAAGCAAATACTAATAATGATTAATTTAATGGTATTTCAAAATAGATTAGAGAAAGTCAATTTTATGGTTTTACTTATTTGTGGAACATAAGAAATAGCATGGAGGACATTAGGAGAAAGGAAAAATAAAGGGTGAGAAATTGAAGTGGGAGACGAACCATGAGAGACTATGGACTCCTGGAAATGGAGGGTTTTAGAAGGGAGAGGGTAGGGGGATGCGTATTAAGGAGAGCACAGATAGCATGGGACACTGGGTCTTATTCACAGTCATGGAACACGACAAAAACTAATAACATACTGTATGGTGACTAACATAACACAATAAAAAAGAGATTAAAATCACAAGATAACAATAGAATATACTTAAAGCATTCTCTCTTCTTTTGAGATTTTATGAGAGAGTGAGCACAGGAGGGAGGGGCAGAAGGAGAAGAGAAAGAGTCCAAGGAGAGGCCACACTAAACGAAGAAGCCAATGCAGTCCCATTCCCAGGACCACAAGATCATGACTTGAGCCCAAACCAAGAATTGAACGCTTAAACAACTGTGCCACCCAGGCACCCCAGTACTATGGTGTTTCTTGAGATGCCAACTAATTACGGATCAAAGATACAAGTTAAAATTTTAAGGGTAAATTTAAGGGTAACCTCTAAAAGCGACAAATATTTTTTAATCCAGTTGAGGGAAAAGAAAAATAAAGAAAACTTGATAGAGCCAGTAGAATTCAAAGTGTAACAGAAGAACCAAGTATAAGCTTGAATAAAAAGAAATTTGAGAGATGGGATATGGAGCTAAAAGGAGGCTTGGGCAACAGCTCTTGGAAGGCGAAGACTCAGCAGGATAATAAGTCCAGTTGTTGAGGCTAAAGTGCAGTGTCACTGCTTTTCTCAGTCTGTGTATTTGGGAAAATGAACCCAAATGCTGACTGCAGAAAAGAAAAAGAGAACTGATTAAAGATTCAGGCCTATCACTCTTCCACTCCCTGCCCTCCCTTTACTCCCAGCTTAGAGGTGTATGGGGACTAAAGTAAGAGTGTGAAGTTATTTTGTAATTTGATCTAGAAACGGACTGCCTCCTGACCATCAGGTATTCCCAGATCCAAGCTCATGTGTAGAGTCAGTTACAATGTTCATGAGTTCTGGGGTCAAACATCTAGATTCCAGTCCCAACCTGGACGGTTTTTAGTTGTATATATCCTTTAATATCGCTAAGACTCATTCTCTTCAGATAAAAAAATGAAGATAGATGTGCTGCTGCTCTGCCTAGCCTCTATAAATGAAGGGGTATTTATAAACAATATAAAGTGCAGTATAGTCATTTAGTAAATTAGTGTTTTTCTACCTGTATGTCACAAAACTAAAAAATTACTGGAAAATTGTATAACATAAGGCACTACACAAAAGAGTTTGCTATTAATTCTTGTTAAATGATTAACTACTTTAAGTAAATCACATTGATATGCCCTCCTCCTTCCTTTATTCTTCACCAGTGGCAACGTTCGGTGGGGAGTCTGCTTCTCTCTCTGTCCCTCACCCTTCCCCTGCTTGTGCTCTCTCTCTTAAATAAATAAAATCTTTAACAAATAAAATGTCTAACTGCCAACATAAGACATGCAAAGAAACTGCAGACTATGATCCATACATTGGCAAAAAGAAAATCTGCCTATAAGAGCAAGCAGATGTGAGATTTAACACACAAAGACTTCAAAGAAACCATTATAAATATACTCAAAGAACTAAAGGGAATCATGATTAAGGAAATAAATGCATGGAGCGCCTGGGTGGCTCAGTTATTGGGCGTCTGCCGTTGGCTCAGGTCATGATCCTGGGGTCCCAGGATCAAGCCCTGGATGGGGCTTCCTGCACAGCAGGAGGCCTGCTTCTCCCTCTCTGACTCCTCCTGCTTGTGTTCCCTCTCTACCTGTGTTTCTCTCTGTCTAAAAAAAAAAAAAATCTTGGGGCGCCTGGGTGACTCAGTTGGTTAAGCGACTGCCTTCGGCTCAGGTCATGAACCCGGGGACCTGGGTTCGAGCCCCATATCGGGCTCCCTGCTCGGCAGGAAGCCTGCTTCTCCCTCTCTCACTCCCTCTGCTTGTGTTCCCATTCTTGCTGTGTTTCTCTCTGTCAAATAAATAAATAGAATCTTTTAAAAATATTCTTTAAAGAAATAAAAGCATGCTGACTGACAATGCTATATCAATAAGGTACCTCAATAAAGATAAAAATTCTTTTAAAGAACCAAATGGAAATATCATAAGAAGGGCACAATATATTTGAACTAGCAGAGGAAAGAATTAGCATCCTGAAGATAGGTCATTAGAGAGTATACATGTTGAAAGACAGAAAAAAATAATGAAGAAAAATGAGCTTCAGAGAAACATGGGATCAAGCCCCACATTGAGCTCCTTGCTCAGAGGAGAGCCTGCTTCTCCCTCTCCCTCTGCCTGCTGCTCTGCCTATTTGTGCATGTTCTCTCTCTTTCTCTCTAATAAATATTAACAAAAGAAGCAAGAATTATTAATTATAACTACTGTTATAATTGTATATAAGGCCAAATGTCACAAGCCCACAGCTAATGTCATACTCAATGTTGAGAAGCTGAAAGCTTTTCCTCTAAGAAAAGGAACAAGAGAAGAATACCCACTCTCACCACGTTTTTTTTTTAAAGCTTTTATTTATTTGATAGAGAGAAACACAGCCAGAGAGGGCACACAAGCAGGGGGAGTGAGCGAGGGAGAAGCAGGCTTCCCGCCGAGCAGGGAGCCCGATGTGGGACTCGATCCCGGGTCTCCGGGACCATGATCTGAGCCAAAGGCAGTTGCTTAATCAACTGAGCCACCCAGGCGCCCTCACTCTCACCACTTCTAATCAACAAAGTACTGGAAGTCTTAGCCCGAGCAATTAGGCATCTATCTATCTATCTATCTATCTATCTACCTACCTACCTACCTACCTACCTATCTATCCATCTATCTCCAGAAAGGAAGTAAAATTGGGTCTGTTTTCAGATGACATGGTCTTATATACAGAAAATCCTAAAGAATCCACAACAACAACAACAAAACCCTTAGAACCAATAAATGCATTTAGTAAAGTTGCAGATTTCAAAATAAACATCAAAATCAATAACAAAAAGAAATCAGTTGTGAGTGGCGCCTGGGTGGCTCAGTTAAGCCTCTATCTGCCCTAAGCTCAGGTCAGGATGCGAGGTCCTGGGATCAAGTCCAATACTGGGCTTCTCCCTCTGCCTGCCACTCCCTCTGCTTGTGCTCTCTCTCTCTCTCTCTGACAAATAAATAAATAAAATCTTAAAAAAAAAAACAAAAGCAATAATGTCTATTCTCACTACTTTTACTCAACACTCTAGTGGAAGTCCTAGCAATTACAACAAGGCAATGAAGATAAATGAAGGACATAAACATTGCCTAAGAAGAAAAACTTTATTTATAGATGGCAATTGTTTGCTTACAAAATCCTAAAGAATCCACAAAACAAGCACTTATAAGCAAATTTAGCAAAATTTCTGGATACAAAGTTATTACAAATAACTAATTTGATATACTAGCAGAAAACAATTGAAAAGTGAAGCTTAAAAAAACAGAGTAGGAGATGTAATTAAAATTCCCTTCCTGATCAGCCTTCATTCAACTGAACTCTCTCTTCTTGACAACCCTCCCAGCCTTCTTCCCTTGTTTCAGTAAGGTAGCCACAATGGTACATAAGAAGTAAATAAGAAATGATATATAAACACATCTAAGAAAACAAATTCTAAGGACACCTGGTGGCTCAGTCAGTTAAGCTGCTGCCTTTGGCTCAGGACATGACCCCAGGGTCCTGGGATCGAGTCCCACATTGGCCTCCTTGCTCAGCAAGGAACCTGTATCGCCCTCTGCCTGCCACTACCCCTGCTTGTGCTCACTTTCTCTGACAAATAAATAAAATATTTTTTAAAAAAAGAAAACAGGGGGGCACCTGGGTGGCTCAGTTGGTTAAGCGACTGCCTTTGGCTCAGGTCATGATCCCAGAGACCCGGGATCGAGTCCCGCATCGGGCTGCCTGCTCAGCAGGAAGCCTGCTTCTCCCTCTCTCACTCCCCCTGCTTGTGTTCCCTCTCTGTCAAATAAATAAAATATTAAAAAAAAAGAAAAGAAAAGAAAACAGGGATGCCTGGGTGGCTCAGTCCATTAAGCAGCTGCCTTTGGCTCAGGTCATGATCTCAGAGTCCTGGGATCGAGTCCCACACTGGCCTCCTTACTCAGCAGGGAGCCTGCTTCTCCCTTTACCTGCCATTCTCTTGCTTGTGCTCTCTCTCCTCTCTCCCTAATGAATAAATACAAAAAATCTTTTTTAAAAAAATTAAAATTCTATAAAACACTTTTGAGAATTAAATTTCCGTATTCTCATCTGTATGCAAAAATGAAATAATTCAGAGAAGTTGTAGGGACTGAAAGAACTCTCGGGGCCCCTGGGTGACTCAGTCGTTAAGCGTCTGCCTTTGGCTCAGGTCATGATCCTGGAGTCCCGGGATGGAGCCCTGCATCGGGCTCCCTGCTCAATGGGAAGCCTGCTTCTCCCTCTCTCACTCCCCCTGCTTGTATTCCCTCTCTCTCGCTGTGTTTCTCTCTGTCAAATAAATAAATAAAATCTTAAAAAAAAAAAAAAGGAATTGGGAGATGGGAGGAGTAAAAAAAAGGTCTTACTTTATTTAACCCCAGACTGTATTTATTTGACAGAGTGAGAGATCACAAATAGGCAGAGAGGCAGGCAGAGAGAGAGAGAGAAGAGGAAACAGGTTCCCTGCCAAGCAGAGAGCCCGATGTGGGCTTCAATCCCAGGACCCTGAGATCATGACCTGAACCCAAGGCAGAGGCTTAACCCACTGAGCCACACAGGTGCTCTGGCTCTTTGTCTTAAGTGGCAATACAGTGCAAAGTTAAGTATGAAGAGAACTGTGTTAGCTATGATTGCTATATTTTTGTTGTGCTAATTGCTAAGAGAAAAAATGGAGCTTTATGAAACATTCACACGTCCTTTCCAGAATGCTAAATGTTGATGAATGCAGTTTATGGATTGTAAGTTTTAACGACAGAGTAGGTCTAAAACAATTTTTGTCACAAAATGAATATGTTCACTTTATTTTTAAATAAATACTTTGCTTCAATCCATTACCATGTGGAGATTATTTTTGATAATCTATACAAATGAGGAATTTTTCATCTAGCTATTCTCTTTAAAGGTGGGTTGGAAAATAACATTACCAATTTGGAGTTCAAACACAATATAACACTTGGTTTATTTGACAATGAATATGCCTTAGTTGTCCCACAATTAACATTTAGCTCTCTAAGAATCAAGGAAGGTAGAAATTATATAATGGGCCTAAGAAAGGTCTGAATATCATGAAGAATGGTGAAGGTGTTTAAAGGTTTATGTTTTAAGGTTTACAACATAAACCTTAACCCATTCCTTTGTAAACAGAGTAAAAAAATTCACCTAGCTTTTTAAAAGATAACCTTGATATTCCAGAGAGCATATTCTGAATTAACAGAAGCAGATAGCTTCATTGGTAAGACCCAGCTACTATTCTCCATCATTCACATCCCAGTACAACACCCTCTTGAGCCCAGATATTCTTACTTCTCTCAAGAGAAGTCTAAGTCCACAATCCTGAATGTTACCCATCCCTAAAATCACAAACCCAAGTATTCCTGGTGAAAATTAAAAAATGTCTTCAAAATAGAAAATAAGCAGAGGGCACCTGGGTGGCTCAGTTGGTTAATCCACTGCCTTTGGCTTAGGTCATGGTCCTGGAGTCCAGGAATCAAGTCCTGCATTGGGGACCCTTTGTAAATCGAGCCATGTAAGTCTCATCAATGCTCTATAATTTTAGTCTCTCCATTCAACAGAACACAAAAGGTAAAGAAGTGAAGCATTTGCCATTTCAGTAAGTGGAGGTGGCTGCATATGTATCGTCCAGTTGTTGGATATACATATATATTTTATATATGTCAATTACGTCATTTGCTAACCTCTGTCATTACTGATTATTTTTTTTAAGATTTTATTTATTTGACACGGGGGCGGGGAGAGAGAGAGAGAGATCACAAGCAGGCAGAGTGGCGGGCAAAGGGGTGGGGAAGCAGGCTCGCCACTGAGCAGAGATGGTGACATGGCACTCGATCCCAGGACCCTGGAATCATGGCCCAAGCTAGGGACAAATGCCTAACTGACTGAGCCATCCAGGCGCCCCATATCATTAATAATTTTTAATCTCCTTGTTCTAACAGTTATTTAAATGTATGTTAAAATCTTCAACAATGACTGTGATCTCCAACATGTGATTGTCCCTAATTCATACTTTTACTTTTGTTAATCTTTGATTTGTATATCCTGAAGCTGCTATTAGGTATTTACACATTTGTGATTACTACATCTTCTTTTTAGATTTAAACATTTATCATTATAAAATGTCTCCCAGTTATCTCTCCTAATATTTCTTGCCTTAAAGTTTTTTAATATAGAGACACCAACTTTCCTTTAGTTAGTATTTGCATTATTATTGTTTTTATATTTCTTTTTTCAACTTTTCTGTCATTATACTTAAAGTGTGTCAGCTGTTAGAATCATATAGTGTGGTTGATTTGTTTTTTAATTCAGTCTGACAACAGCTTTCTTTTTATTGGAGTGTTTAGTCCACTTTAATTAGATTAAATTACTACTCATATTGGGTACATCGACATTTACTTTTTATGTATCCTCCAATTTACTTGCTCTTTTATTCCACCATTCTTACTTTCTGTTGTATTAGTCAAATAATTTTATTATTTTAGTTTTCCCCACTATTTATACTGTCATACATTATTCTTTTAGTGGTTAGAATAAAGACTGCAATATTATGCTTAACTTAGTACAACTAGAAATTTTATGCAGTGCTTGTGAAAACATGACACACTGGAAATTTGTTCAGCAATGTCTACCAAACTAAGCATAGATATATTATATAACCCAGTAATCCTACCCCAGAGGATCTCCATCACAAAAACAAATGCTTATGTCCACAAAGTACATTACAATAATCCTACAGCAGCAGTATGTCTAAAGAAAAAATTAAAAACAACCCAAATTTCCAGTAACAGAAGAACAATAATCTGTCCCACATCTTATAATGGAATACACAGCAAAAACAAAGGTGCCTGTTACATGCAACAACATGAATAAATCTGAAAAGGATGTTGAAAAAAATGATTTTACTTAGGTGAAATTCAAAAGAGATTTTAAATGGGGAGGTGCATAGAAGTGAGACCCAGTTTACAGGGTAAACGATCCATTTCCTACATTATTCCCCTGAATAATTACATCTATGCAGACTGCTATCATCTGCATTCCACTGAGCAAAAACCAAATGCCACATTCCTGAACAAACTGTACACCTGAAATGACAATGACAAACATTCCCAGAGGGTACTGGAAGGAGAGGTAGAGTTGGTTGAAACACAGGAGCTACACATCAAGTAGAAGAAATTGCCCAGGTAAGAGTCAGCTTTAACAGCAGCTGCTTGGTTTAAAATAAATTACATTACTGACATTCTGGACTACTAAGGTGTTCATTAAATGGAAGGTTATAAAAGTATTTATAATTAAAAATATGATCAATTATATATAATAAAATGGGGGAAAATATTAAAATGTTCAAAAAGTTCAATAGTAAAAAAATAAAGTGCATACATGCGATGTCATTTTGCTTATAAATAATATAAATATACAGGAAAAGAAAAATGTTCTGGACAGTTATGCAGTCTTATGTAGTACTGTTCCTCTGTGTTCTCTATAATTTTCTATTTAAGGCTACTTAATTTAACAACAGCCATGTACTAATATAAATATGCATTTTAAAATTCTGTAAAAAGCGGGGGGTTACCTGGGTGGTTCAGTTGGTTAAGCTCAGGTCATGATCTCAGGGTCATGAGATAAGCTCTCTATATGCTCCGTGCTCAGCAGGGAGTCTGCTAGAATCTAAGATTCTCCCTCTCCTTCGCCTTCCTCCCACCATGCCAGCACATGCTTTCTCTCTCAAATAAATAAATCTTGAAAAAATTGTAAGGCATAAATATTTTTGAATAAAACACATTTACCTCTACAGAGCTCTTACGTCATCCGTACAATTTGGTTATAACCCGAGAATGCTGTCATTAGAGTGTCTCTTCCATATGGATTCCCAACATTTGTTTATTTAAAGCCTTTATCACAGTCTATCTTACATTTATTCTCACATATATTTGATCTTCTTTGTTTAATAATGAGCAAATTACCTCGGTTTAGTGGTGTCCCCTCAAGTTCTAGATTAAGTTCTGTGAGCAGGAACTAGATACAAAAGTAGACAAAGATTTATCCCAAGGATATTCATCGCAGAGTAATTTTAGTAACTACAAATATCTCAAGGTAGGGAAAAGTGAAATAAATTATTGGTAGCTACGATAAATATATTAGTTTTTAAAAATTATTATCTTAATTCATATTAAATGTTGAGGAAAGTTATTTGTAATGAATTAATGAGTAAGAAAGGCAAGTTAAAAAATTGAGAGTTTATATACAGTCATAAATTAGAACAAGCTCTGTTGTTAAACCTTCAGTTTGTCAATCTTAGCTCTGAAAGTTACTGTGTGACTTAGTAAGTACTTTATCTGCTGTGCCTAGATTTCCTTATAAAATGAGAAAAACAATCATACCTGGCACCTCAGCAAGTTCTCAGGATTAATTGAAACAAATAAAATATTATCTATTTTTTATTGATGATGAAGAAACTATTTCATATCCTATAATCCACTATTACTAAAGGAAACTCTCTTCAGTTCTTACCATTTTTTTTAAAAGATTTTATTTGACAGAGAGAAACACAGCTAGAGAGGGAACACAAGCAAGGGGAGTGAGAGAGGGAGAAGCAGGCTTACCGCCGAGCGGGGAGCCCGATGTGGGACTCGATCCCGGGTCTCTGGAATCATGACCTGAGCCGAAGGCAGTCCCTTAACCAACTGAGCCACCCAGGCGCCCCAGTTCTTACCATTTTTTGAGAGTGAAAATTTGAACTTCTTAGGCTCCTCTTCCTTATAATGCTAATATATTACAGAGCACAGCTTGAAAATACAGTCTTCACTAATAAATTACCACAAAGATTTTCAGAAAAAAAAGGGCAGCAGATACAGTCACCACTCTGTCTCCTAAAACTAGCTCAGAGAATTTAATCCACTCAAGTAACAAACTAAAAATATTAACAAAAACTCAATCTTGTTCCCTGTCTAACCCAGACTTTCATGTAGATTTATAACTACTAACATCTAACTCTGTTATCTGAAATTACAAACCCAACCTTGTCAGCATGAATTATATAATGGAGACTCCTAAGACACTTGCTCTTGAGATATTAGTGCCATCTTGTGAAAGAAAAAAGAAAGAAAGAAAGAAAGAAAGAAAGAAGAAAGAAGAAAGAAAGAGAGAGAGAAAGAAAGAGAGAGAGAAAGAAAGAAAGAAAGAAAGAAAGAAAGAAAGAAAAGAAAAGAAAAGAAAAGAAAAGAAAAAGAAATAACCTAATTCTGAGTACCCTTACCTGATAATTTTTTCTCTTGGAATTATGCATAAATTGGTATCTACATAATTCCAAAAGGTGCAAATAGTCAAAAAGTTTGTCAAATCAGTTGGGCATCACTGTCACTTCCTTCGTATAACTACTGATAAGGGTGATTTGTATATCAAAACCCACAAAATGGAGGCCACCCTAGTGACCAGGCTCACATCACAAATCTAAACTTCAGTTTGCACTGAAAGGAAACACCTGTCAAGGAATCCTAACATATACAAATCACAATCCGTTATCTCAGCTTTAGCCAGCTTACTTTACCCTAAAAAATAGGACTTACCAGTCTTTTAAGGAAATCCCTGACCTCTTAGCCGATCACACCATTTCTGTGTTGCCTCTTCTAACATTCTAGAAAACTCTCTTGCCCAAAATCCCTCCAGAAGTGTTCCATTGTGTGTGAGGCACAGCACTCCCCCCCCAATCCATGGATTGTTTTCCTTTGAATAAAAAAACATCAAACTCATCACTAAGTTGTTTTAATCTTGTCATTTGACACTACAGACATGGAGGTATAACAACCAGTGACTGAACTGAATTCCTCCTTCAATCTAAGAGGTCTTATTTTAAAGACCAATTCTCTTAATTTTTTTTCCTCTTTTTTTTAAATTTTATTTATTTATTTGACAGAGAGAAACACAGCTAGAGAGGGAACACAAGCAAGGGGAGTGAGACAGGGAAAAGGAGGCTTCCTGCTGAGCAGGGAGCCCAATGTGGGGCTCAATCCAGGGACTCAGTCCCGGGACTCCAGGATCATGACCTGACCGAAAGGCAGACACTTAATGACTGAGCCACCCAGGCGCCCTGTAAATTTTTCTAAAAACACAAAAGCATAAACATAGGTACAAGGAAAACTTTAGAAGAATGTATACCAAAATATTAGTGACTATTTCTAGATGATAAAATTATGAGTACTTTAAGTTTATTTATTTTTTTAGTAATCTATACATCCAAAGTGAAGCTCAAACTCACAATCCCAAGATCAAGAGTTACATGCTCTTCTGACTGAGCCAGCCAGGCACCCCTAAAATTATGAGTACTTTTAACTTTCTATTTTATAAGTTCATCTTGGATTAATAATTGTTTCAGGAAGACTATGTGAATTTCATCATCAGGAATAGAGAACAACAATTTCCAGGTAAAGCATTTTTCTAAAAAGAATTGTAGGATGAGCTATCTTTTACTTATTATGAAAACTGTGAGAAAACAGGCTGGCAAAATAAGTCGTGACAGCACTAAAACCAGTGTGACTTAATAAAACTACCAAGTCTTGTTTCCTCTTTTATTTCATCAATATGAGACACTTTCCATTTTAAGACTGGCCTGTGAATGGGCACAATTCAGGTGACATTTTCAGACTAAACTGGTCCATAGTAAAGCCTTTATAAATGTGATTTTACCATTGCCTTTCTTCACTGAATACCTGGTAAATGTACTATATTGGATATAATCCTTGAAAAATTGCTAAGAAATGCATATAATAGTTAAACTTCATAATTTAGCAATTTCTTGAGTACTTTTGTTCATAAACATGAAACTGCAAGCATTACATTTTATATTTTTGATATCAGAATATCTCTTTATATAATTTAATTTACATATAATATAATTAACAATACTTACATTGTATTGTGGTTCCAAACTTGTTTGGGTCACATACACCTTAGATAGTATCATAAAATTATAGACTTTTCCCCAAGAAAAGTATGCATTAATAAAATAAATATGTGAAAATTGGGGAAATATACTGAACATATTATCCAAACTCACAAATACTATAGAGCAAAACTAAGATTTTAATTTAGATACTCTAGATTAGGGGTCAGCAACTTCTATAAAGGATAGTTAAATAAGCTAGGCTTTGTGGGTCTGATGGCAAAATCAAGGATATTATGTACATGCTTATTTAACAAGACAGATAACAAATTTCCACAAACTTTTTAATCACCCAAATTCAAAACTTTATTTGTAGAGATTGAAATTTGAAATTCATATAATTTTCACATGTCATGAAATATGGCTATCCTTTTAATATATATTCAATTATTGAAAAAATGTTAAAACCAGTCTTAGCTCACAGGCTAAGAAAAAAACAGGACACAAGCTGGATTTGGTATGCTGGGTCAAAGTCGGCTGACACCTGCTCAAGACTCAGAGACCATTATATAGTATGCTGAAATCAATCAAACTATCTACCTTGCCATTTTTCTTTTTTTTTTTTTTTTTTTTTATTATTATTATTTATTTGACAGAGAGAAACACAGCCAGAGAGGGAACACAAGCAAGGGGAGTGAGAGAGGGAGAAGCAGGCCTCCCGCCGAGCACGGAGCCCGATGCGGGACTCGATCCCAGGTCTCCGGGATCATGACCTGAGCCGAAGGCAGTCGCTTAACCAACTGAGCCACTCAGGCGTCCCGCTTGCCATTTTTCCACTCATGCATCTGAAGACTATCTAAAGTATCAAATGTATAATTCTACCTAAATATCGGTCTCTTCCTTAACAAATCACTGTGTAAAGTAAAAAAGGACTATGTCTGCATCACAAGAACACTCACGACAAAAAGTATAGTAGGGGAGGTGCTGGCAAGTGGCTATATGAAAATTAACTGTAGGAAGAGCATTTGATGAGGAACCGGGAAAGGAGATCCATCCTCATGGTACCATCATTAACTGGGAAGAGAAGGCCTAGAAACCAGGTAAATGTATAGATCACTATTTAGAAGGGCATTTAAGATGAAGTTATTCTATATTCTGAAAAAAAAAGTGAAATTTCATACAACAAAGAGAAAGCTCAAAGTGACTTCTAGCTTGCCTTTGAGATGTGCAATTATAACAACATTCTCCTCTCATTGCTATTCTTTTGGAATACAGCAAAAATTGGAAAGAAAAGGGAAGCACAACATAGCAGGACTTTCCTGGAGCCTAGACAGGCTAAACTAGAACATACCTCCTCATCATTAGCAAGTCCCCATGATATGTATTAAACACACACTAATGGAAGTATGAGAAAGACTGAAATACTGCTGACTCTTCCCTGTGTCATAAGGGAAATTCAGATTCACTGAAACCTGGGACTGGAATCTGTTTCTATATTCACAGCAGCTGTCTGTCAAGGAGTTATAAAAATGCTGTGCATCTGCAATATGCAGCCTGACCCCAAAGAGCTGCCAAGGGGAAGATTCAAAGGAAGTAATTCTACTCTTGGTGCCTCAGTCTCCTGTCTTCCCAGGACTCTGCCTTGGGGGCAATTCCGGCTTTAAAAGTGTCACAATAAACATAAGGCTGTGCTTTTTTAGTTGTAACCTTCCTTCTAGGTTTCAAATGTTCAACTTCTCTTTGATAGCCATTTTTGTGCAACTAGCATTTCTGTGCAGTGTGGTTATAAGATGAAATGACAGAGGCAGTGAAAGAAAACCCAGTACAAAAAATTCCAAGTGGAAATTACAGTTGGGTCAAGAACAGGCTACACTTGGGATGCCTGGGTGACTCAAGTTGATTAAGCGGCTGCCTTTGGCTCAGGTCATGATCCCAGACTCCTGGGATCAGTCCCGCATCAAGCTCCTTGCTCGGTGGGAAGTCTGCTTCTCCCTCTGCCTGCTCGGCCTGCCGCTCCCCCTGCTTGTGCTCTCTTTCTCTCACAAATAAAATCTTTAAAAAAAGAATAGTCTACACTTAATGTACTCAATTCCTTCTAAAAAAGAATAGGCTACACTTAATGTACTCAATTCCTTCAATACGTTAAGCGCTAGGCTAGACAATACATACAATGTGCACTGATGAAGGCATGAAGGCAATAAAGGCCATCATTTAGAATAGGGGCCCCTGTGGTTAATTAGGGCCTCAGGGTCTTTCACAGGCACAGACTGAATCACACGTGGATCTTGTCCCCAGATTCCTTGGCACCAGAATTGCAAAAATGAGGCTCTACCTTATCTAAAAATAAAAGAGCTACACTAGGCCAATTCTTATTAGCCTCAGGTTGGTCACAATAGCGCTGTCATGGAATCAATCACAATACTACACAACTCACAGTTGCAACTGACCCTGGTCATAGAAAAGGCTCCGCCCACACACCATCCCAGGAGCCTAATCTGGACCACTCAGGACCTCCCCATCACGTTCCGGCGCACACATACCCACACATACACACACTCTGACACGAACACACTCTCATGATCACATTCCACACGGACTCAGACACACAGTCAGGGGAGCGCGCGCGCATACAGACACACAAAACACCTTCTCCACAGAGACCTGACACTCCCGCTCCATTACGCGCCTGGGAAATTCCGGACCTCCGCGGGTGAGCTCCTTCCGCACCCAGACCGGAGTCACTTCCATTCACCCTACCGGAAAACGGTGACCGCAAGCCTAGAGGAAAATGAACCAGAGTATGGGGTTCACTACTCACTAACTTGTGAGAAACGTAGTTCACTCCGGAGAAGCGCGGACGTTGACACAAACAGTCCCGAGAGCGGATAGCTTGGGCAGCTGGGCTACTAACGCGCCGCCCCGTGGACTCCTGGGAGCTCCGGCCCACGCGGGAGTGCGCAGGCGCAGACGACTGATCCTTGGCCGGGGATGAGGTTGGTAGGTCCTAGGGGCTCTTAAGGAGGCGGGAATCCGGATCTCCGGCGGAGAGACCAGGCTAGCGAGCGGGTCCCCGAGGGGAGGCCAGGCAGGAAACAGGGAATTCAAGCCGGGCCTGGTAATTCTGAGGAGGGAACTGGAACCGAGCCCACGGTAACCAGACCCTCGGATCTGTGCGAGCGGGGCCTCGGGCGTGGTCCGTGGGCGTGACCCTGAGGGTGACAATCGAGTTTGACCTGAAGCGAGCTCCGCGCGGGGAGGGTTTTGTATGTTTTGACCCGGAGAAAGCTCTGATCGCTGGTAGCGGGGCCTCAAACAGCGGGCACTGTGTGTGTGTATCGAATTGGGGAGGCCTCCTGTGCCCAACCTGCTGCGTTTTGGGTGTCTGGTACTCTGTGAGATGTTGGGACCGAATGTATGTGAAAAAGTGAACAGAGTTGTGTAGCTGCCTCGGATTTCCTCCTTATGAGTAGTTTTAGAGTAGGTCTGAGTCCTGCTTGATACTATAGGTGACTATGGAGAAGCGAAAGTGATTTTGTGACTTTGCCTGGAATTATACAGTGTCCTGAGATTGTAAATGACATATAGGTACTGTGAGATGGTGGTTTTCTGAAGTTTGGTTGAATGTAACTGTGCATGTGTTTGTAACCTACTATTTGTGATGGTTTTGCAATTGCAAAACTCTGCATGACCACTGTCTAGCTGGCTATTTAAGATTTAATTATCTGAAGAGTGGTCATTAAGCCTGCCTCCAAAATTGTACCTCAAAACAATTTAGCAAATAGAAGTCTAAGTACTGAAAATGAAGAGGTAAGATTTCATTCCCCAGATGGTAAGATTCATTACAGGGAAACACTATGTGAACTAAAACCAAAGTGTTGAAATTAATAGTGTTTCATGAATAGCAAGCAGTAAAAAACAATTTTTGCCCATAACTAGTACTTTAAACACTGATATATGAGTGAGGTTTCCTGTTTCTGGATGAAATCAATGGCAGGATCAACAGCTATTCAGGTATTCCAAGATAATAAAATAGTATTTGGTATACTTCTAATCACATAGCCAGTCTCATTTTAATAGTTAAAATAGTTTGCTAGTTGAAACATTCACTGTGGCAGTCAATACTTTAGATTTCATTTAGCATACCCCAGGAAGCCTACAGAATGGAAAGATCAATTTCTTTTCTAGTTCCATACCTGTACTACTAAAAAGTATTGTTCAATAGTTAATCCTTAAATTAGCTATTAGTAAATTAATAAGTTAATTTTAATTAATTATGCTTATTAGTATGATATAGGTGAATCAATAAACATTAAGTAGAGGAACTTAAATTTCAGATATTCTCAAGCATATAGGGATATGTAATATATGATAGAGATGGCATTTCACATTAATTGAAAAAATATGGATTACTTAATATGTAGTATTGCTAAACAAGAAAACAACAAAAAAAGCTTCATAAGGTAAAAACACTTTAATAGTCATATGAGTAACTAAGAAAAATTATTTGCAATTTAAAACAAAGGATTAGTTTACTAAATCAAAAAGGAAGATAATATCAATTAGGAAATTAAAACATATGAGAAAACTAGACATACTATAAGAAGATGCCATCATAGAAATAGAAAAGAAATAAAAGGAGTTTATTCTCTCATAATAAGAAATGTGTAAGCTAGAGCTACAATATATATCTGAGAGGCAGATATTAAAAATTTATTCTCAACTGCATTCATCAGGGTGTGGGGAAGCATTCTCCTGTGCTGATACTAACAGTGTAAATTGGTAGAAAGTCTGTGAAAAACTATTTGGAAATATATGACAAACCTGTCTTTCATGGGAGATGAAAGGTAGAGCTATAGAGGGAAAAGTACAATTCCTCTCTCTTTCCAGCAATGACAGATTGCCCACATCCATTCTAATTCATGAAGACATTAGTTTTCTGGTGGTGAGGGAGCAGGATTTGCCCTTTTTCCCACTAATCACCACCTTGGATACATGTGGGTATACAGAGTAGGCAAGTGCTGAAACAGCGAAAACTGATGCAGATTTAACTGAATTATTCTGGGAGATCTACGTCAAGTATGGTTTCATATGGCTCTTTGTATCCTCCCATCTCTGCCTTCTCAGGATTCTTCCCTTTTCCAAAAGAAAGGCTCAAAAGAGAAGGTCCATCTCTTGCAAATATCAAAGCCATGCCTCAGGTGAGATGATGTTTCCTCTCTTTCTGAAATAAGTTGTTTTCAGGTGATATAAAGATTTGCTTCCCTATCCTTAAATTTCTGGGATGTTGGCAGTTGCTTCCATGAAACTGGTCTCCAGTAGGGCAAGCAAGTGGCCTAAGCTCAGAATGTAAGGAGTGCTTTTAGGGTTGTACACATCCCTAAATTTTGCATCCTACGTTCCTCACCTTCCCCACCTAGTTGCAGACCTCATCCCAGTTTTTATTACAACCAAATAAACGTAAACCTTTCCCACATGTACCTTCTAGTTGTAGCCAATGTTTACATACTGACTTGGTATATTATTTATCATCTCCTTTCTTAGTCTTCTCACTAAAGTACTGCTGGAACAGTTACTTTTTTTTAAGATTTTATTTATTTATTTGACAGAGAGAAACACAGCGAGAGAGGGAATACAAGCAGTGGGAGTGAGAGGGGGAGAAGCAGGCTTCCCGCCGAGCAGGGAGCCCCATGTGGGGCTCGATCCCGCGTCTCCAGGATCATGACCTGAGCCGAAGGCAGTCGCTTAACCAACTGAGCCACCCAGGCGCCCCCGGAACAGTTATTTTGATTTAAAAGGGAATATATATAAAGATGAATAAAGATTCATCTTTAATGAGTCTATCTTGTCTAGACACTGATTAGAGATCTAAGTTGTGAGGAGTCAAGGAACAGACATAGAAAACCTTTGACCTCTCCACTAACCTAGGTTTTGCAATGATACAATGGGAGGTAGAGTTGGTAAATCACATTATTAATTTATGGTAAGATGTCCTGTTGTGTGAGGTTTCCAAAATAGAGATTTGCTTGCAAGCTTCTACAGAGAACTGTAATTTTGCATTCTCCTTCTATGAGTCCTGTCCATTTTATTCAGTTCGTACATACAGTGGCCAGCCAGTGAAACCTTACCAATATTTCAGTGCTGTTATAGATTCTTTTTAGTTTTTTCTAGTTTTTTATATGTGGGTGCAGAAGAATGAAATGCATATATTGGTCCATTCTTGAAACATTCTATTTTGAATCAAAGGTGGTACTTTTTCCTGTTTTCATGTCTTTCAGAAAATTCTTCTTCATCTACCCATCTTCAAAATACTGATTTTACCCAGATGCCAATTGGTTCTCTTCTCTTCACTGTCTCTTTTTCTCTATGCACAGATCTACTCCAAAGGTTATACTGATCTAATTCTAGTGACTCTCAAATACCTCTCTCCATCCTAGACTTCTGTTCAGAGAGTCAGAATTATATATCCAGTCTCCAAAAGTTTGACCACCTGAATGTCCATAGACACTTCAAGTACATTTCCAAGTTGTACTTCATTACCTCCTTTGGTCCAGCTTATTCTTTCTTCTGTTTTCCATTTCCATTTTCTAGTCTCATCACCTCTCCACTTGCCTATGCAGGTAACCCAAGAGCTATGCTTCTTTTTTCCCACTCTATAACCAATTTATGACCGATTCTGTTGTAACCCATTCTGCACTAACCAGTTTTCCCCTCCCTAGACCACTAATTCCACCTTAATCTAGGAAACATCGCTAACAATGGTTACGTGTCTTTCCCACTTCACACATCTCAAGCCACCTTCTCCAGTCTTCAAGAGTACTGCCCCTGAAGTACAAGTTTTATCAGATAATATAATGCTATTTAGCATTTCTTTATACTCCACAAAGCAGCAGACCAGGCAAAATGAGATATGCTTTAGAATGGAATGTACAAGGCAGTATATTGAAAGGGAGGAAAATACTAACAGATTGCATTCAAGAGATCATCAACTCTATGGATTGCCATTTATGCCATCTGATGCCTTATAAATAAATAAAAATATGTGAGAGAATGTTCTCAGTACACTTTTAAGACCACTGCTCTGTAGGAAAAAATCTAGTGTTATTCCATAAACATACCCACTGCTCACCTTGATATATGTTTTTCTACTTAGAGCTCAAAAACTCTTTCCTAACATACTGTGCCTTTTGCTATTTCCTCAATTTATTAATTTTCTCTGCCCATGAATTTTAAAAGCTGTTGCCCTGTATAAAACAAATTGATGTGAGAACAAAATTTTGATGTCCTCAGTGAAGCCTTTGAATACAAAATGAAATTTTTCTTCACTTCTTAGCACTTTCCCTTGTACATACTTCTGTCATTCATCTGTAATATCTGTTGGGTGTATGTATTTATATGTATGCCTCTCACTTAACCTGTAAGTTCTCATGAACAAGGCCAGGGTTTTATTCATTTTGGTGCACCATGCAACCAGTCACATTCATGGCAAATAGTATGATCTTATATATTTTTAGCATAGTATAGTAAGTAAATACTGAATATATCATCAGAAATTTTTACAGTAGAAAACACAAAATAAGAAAACTAGTCTGACCACTGAACATGGTCTCCAATATCTACTTCTCACTAGTTCTAAACACTTTAGGATGAACTAGAGTATGCCCTTACAGGGATCAGTGTCATTCAAGGATGTGACTGTGGACTTCACCCAGGAGGAATGGCAGCAACTGGCTCCTGCACAGAAGGCCCTCTACAGGGACGTCATGTTGGAAAATTACTGCCATCTCATCTCTGTTGGTAAGGAAAATTCCTTGAGTCTTTCAACATTATACATCTCCTTTCAAGAACTTCTAAAGCACATGGAACTTTGAACTTCAGAGGTGATGAATCCCTTTCTGTTAGCAGACAGTGTGATTATGTTCTCACTTGCCTAGTGCAAGGTATTAACTTGGCAAGATGAAATGTGTGTGTTGTCTGTCACCTTAGAGCTATATCTTTCTGCTCCTTCAATACTTTTGAAGCCCAAGCAGCTTATACCAAGTCTCATTTTTTATTACCAGGGTTTCATATGACTAAGCCCGATATGATCCGCAAGTTGGAACAGGGAGAAGAGCTATGGACAGCAGAGAGAATTATTCCAAGTCAAAGCTACCTTGGTGAGTCTGTACAAATAAAATCCAGTGGACTCAGGTAGTTGATGCCATTGAATGTTTTGAGGGATCTATTTTTTAAATTGTGGTGAAATACACATAACATAAAACTTATTATCTTAACCATTTTTAAGCATATATGTCAGTGGCATTAAATACATTTATATTGTGCAACTATCACCACCATCCATCTCCAGAACTCTTTTCATGTTGTAGAACTAAAACTGTACTCCTTAAAAAATAACTCCCCGTTACTTTCAACCCCTAGCGTTTGGCAACCACCATTCTACTTTCTCGCTCTATGAATTTATCTGCATAGGTACTTCATATAAATGGAGTCATGTGGTATTTGTCTTTTTTGTAATTAGCTTTTTCCATTTAACATAATGTTCTCAAGGTCTACCCATATTGTAATATATCAGAATTTCCTTCCTTTTTAAGGCTGAGGAATATTCCAGTTGCATGGGATATATCATATTTTGCTTATCCAAGGGACACTTGTGTTGCTTCTACCTTTTGGATACTATGAAAAATGCTGCTATGAACATGAGTGTACAGATATCTACTTGAGTCTTTGCTTTCAGCTTTTTTGGTATATACCCAGAAGGAGAATTGCCAGAACATATGTAATTCTGTGTTTAATGTTTTGAGGAACTGCCATACTGTTTTCCATAATGGCTATGCCATTTTACATTCCCAGTAACATGCACAAGAGTTTCAGTTTCTCCACATCCTCACCAACACCTATTTTTTTTTTATTTTGGGTTTTGGGAGGTTTTTTGTTTGTTTGTTTTTTGTTTTTTGTTTTTTAAGATTTTATTTATTTGACAGAGAGAAACACAGCCAGAGAGGGAACACAAGCAGGGGGAGTGAGAGAGGGAGAAGCAGGCCCAGGTGCCCCTTGGGTTGTTTTTTTTTTTTTTTAATAGGATCTATTTTTAAAGGCCTGAGATCTTTGAAATGCCTATACCTGACTAACTTCCATGCCTCTAAAATCTAAATTTTGATTTTGACTATCACTCCTCATGAAACTTCTTCCCTTGTTTGCCTTATTGTTTATAGAGATATTGACTGCTATTACCTTACTTTATCAAGAATCTTCTCCATGCTTTGTAAGTATAATGTATGTGGAGATCTTTAAGTGTGAAGTACTTTGAGTTCTGACAGAAGCATAAATTGTGTTACACCCAATATAAAGAACATTTCCATTAACCCATTAAGTTCATTCAGGCCTAGGGCGCCTGGGTGGCTCAGTTGGTTAAGCAACTGCCTTCGGCTCAGGTCATGATCCCGGAGACCCGGGATAGAGTCCCACATCGGGCTCCCTGCTCGGCAGGAAGCCTGCTTCTCCCTCTCTCACTCCCCCTGCTTGTGTTTCCTCTCTGGCTGTATTTCTCTCTGTCAAATAAATTAAATCGTAAAAAAAAAAAAAAAAAAAAAAAGTTCATTCAGGCCTCTCCCAAGTCAGTCCCTCCCAGTAGGACAGTCACACTTGTGATTTCTACCAGCATAGATTAGTTTTTTCTATCCTAAATCTTTCTCATATCTATTTTCTTTAAATCAGCTTAATGTGGGAGACATACATACATGTTTTTGCAGTAATTTAAGTAGTTTCTTTTAATTATAGAATAGTATTTCATTGTATGAATATAATAGTTTGTTTATACATCTCCAGTTCATAGACATTTGAAATGTTCCAGTTTGGAGCCTTTATGAATAAAGCTGTTGTGAACATTCTTATAAACATCTTTTTGTGGATATGCGTTTTTATTTCTCCTCAGTAAATACCTAGCAGTGGTATCACTCATTCATTAGGCAGGTGTATATTTCACTTTTCTTAGACACTGTCAGTGTTTTAAAGTTATTGTACCATTTTAAACTTTTACCCGAAATGTAGTGAGAATTTTAATAGTCCCACATTCTCTTCTGTATTTGATGTTATCAGTATTCTCATTTTGGTCATATTGAAGGGTATGGTAGTATATCTTTGCAGTCTTAATTTAGATAGCTCTTAATGACTGATGATGTTGAGAACTTTTTCAAGTGCTTCTTCAGAGGTGTGTATTCAAATGTTCTGCCCATTTTTATTGGGTGCTGTTTTTTTCCTCAAGTAGTAGGCATTCTTTACATATACTGGATAGAAGTCTTTTGTTTGATATAGGCATTCTGAATATTTCCCCAGGTTTGTGGCTTGCCTATTTATTTTAATGGTATCTTTCAATAAGCACAAATTTTTACTTCTGCTGAAATCCAGTTTATCATTATTTTCTTTAATAATTACTTAGTTGACCTCTGAAATATTTTCCTTTTACTAAGTTGTGATGATAGTTTCCTATATTTTCTTCTAAAAATGTTATAATATTTTGCTATTTTTATTCATTCTGTAGCTCAACTCATGTTAAGTTTGGTTTATGATATGAGGTAAGGGCTGAAGGTCTATTCTCTTTGATGTAGATATCAATTTGTTACATTGAATTAAATTGCTTGCTGATCTTATCTTATCAAAAAATTGTTTGATTATATTTGTGTCAGCATATTTTTAGACTATTCTTTCCTTTGCTATACTTTAAGTCCTATTGCCAATACTACCTGGTCTTTGATTATTGGAACATTCTATTAAGTCTTCAAGTCATAGTAAGCCGTCTTTCTTCTTTTAAAAATTGTTTTAGCTATTCTGGGTCATTTTCTTTTTCAAATACATTTTAGAGTCAACTCCTTGATATCTTTAAACAAATGTGCTGGGATTTTTATTGGTGAGAACTAGCATCTTAGCAATACTGAGTCTTCCAGATCATGACTATACTATATTTTTCTATTTTAGTTAGCTTCTCTACTTCCTGTAAGTAGTATTTCATTATTTTTAGTATAGAGATCTTATACATATTTCATTATGTCTAATCTTTTAATATTTTTTAATTCCAATGTAAATAGTAAGATATTTAAAATTTCTTTTTCCAGTTTTTTGTTGATGTATATGCCCACAACTTATTTTTATAAATTGATTTTGAATAATTTACTTACTGTATTCTACTTATTACTTAAGTTTTATTGTTGTTGCTGTTGTCCCTTGTTTGTTTTGGTATATTCCTTTAGTTTTTGGCATACAAAACATGCTTTGTAGAAAAGAGATATTTTATTTCTACATTTGTATATGTTATTACTTTCATTTCCTTTTCTTTACTCTGTTGTACTCATTAGGCTCTACAGTACCATGTAGAATAGAAGTGGTGAGTATGAGCATTCTTACCAGTTCACTAAATTTAGAAGGAAGACATTTAATATTTCATTCTTGAGCCTAAGATTAACTGGAGGCTTTTCATAAGTGCTCCTTTTTAAATTTTGGAAGTTCTTTTCCTAGTTTTCTGATAGTTTTAATTATGAATGTTGATTTTTAAGATACTTTTTCTACATCTGCTGAGATGATCATATGATCTTCTTTAATCTATTACTATAAATGACATTAACTAATTTGAATTTTAAACCAAATTTGGATTCCTGGGATGAAACCCAATGGGACAAGATGTATTATCCTGCTTCTAGATTACTAATATTGGTTTGCTAATTTTTAGACAATTTTTATGCATGATTTTACCAAGGACAGTGGTCTGTAGTTTTCTTGTAATGTCCTTGAAAAGCTTTTGTGTTACAATTGTGTCAGCAGTATCAAACAGAGGGTGTTCCCTCTTCATCTATTTTCATAGAGGATTTGTGTGATATTGGTACTACTGCTTCCTTAAATGTTTGATGAAAATCATTATTAAGCCACCTGGGGCTGCATTTTTATAATTCAATACTTCTGCTTCCAGCCCTGAGAAAGTAAGAGTCTGGAATTACACTCCTACAGGAAACAACCAGAAAACTGGACAGGTGGTGCCTGGGTGGCTCAGTTGGTTGAGTGATTGCCTTCGGCTCAGGTCATGATCCCGGAGATCCGGGATCGAGCCCCACATCGGGCTCCCTGCTTCTGCCTCTCTCACTCCCTCTGCTTGTGTTCGTCTCTAGCTGTGTTTCTCTCTGTCAAATAAATAAAATCTTAAAAAAAAAAAAAGAAAACTGGACAATACTATTTTCAGATATTGAACAACAGGCAGCACAGGCCTGGATTCCTGACAGATGAGAAACAAATGAGATGAGCCCTACCTCATCCCAGGCTTTCATCTGAAAGCAGCTTCCAGACTGTAGTACAGAGAAAGGAATCCAAAAAGAACCTGCAATTTTACTGACTTAAAGGGAATGACATTGGCATTCAAGGAGATTGAGGTGGCTAAAATTTCCAGGACATACTTGCCAAAAGAAGTGAACTATGCAGAAAAAGTTTCCCAAATCTGGAATCTCCTTAAGTCTTTGGCTAAATATAAGCCTGCATATTTATAGGTGAAATCCTATGAGACTAAACAAAGACATGTTCTAAGGAAAATACAACTACCATGGTGTTGTACGATGAACAAAAAAATCATTTTTCTCTCTAGCCAGAATGGAGAGAACTTGTTGATACGGAGGATGTTAAAGAGACACCTCAGAAAGGCCACACCAGGGGCACCTGGTTGGCTCAGTTGGTTACGCGACTGCTTTCGACTCAGGTCATGATCCTGGAGACCTGGGATCAAGCCCCACATTGGGCTTCCTGCTCAGCAGGAAGCCTGCTTCTCCCTCTCTCAGTCCCTCTGCTTGTGTTCCCTCTCTGGCTGTGTTTCTCTCTGTCAAATAAATAAATAAAATATTTTTAAAAAAAGAAAAAAGAAAAAGAGAAAGGCCACACCTAGTAAATGGGGCCAGATAAGCCATAGGTTAAAGACTGCAAGATTGGCCATAAAAGAACTTAAACAGGCGCGTAGGTGGCTCAGTCAGTTAAGCATCTGCCTTCAGCTCAAGTCATGAACCTGGTGTTGTAGGATCAAGCCTCGCATTGAGCTCTCTACTCAGCAGGGAGTCAGCTTCTCCCTCTTGCCCTTTCCCCTATGCATTCTCTCTCTCTCAAATAAATAAAATCCTTTTTAAAAAAATTTTAAAAAGAGCTTAAAAGCATCAAAAGGATTAAACCATCCCAAAAATAATTGCTATATATCTGTTGAATCCTCTAGAATGGAGATGCTGATAGAATTAGGAGTATAATAGATTTCTTATAGGTACATCTATGAAATATAAGAGAGAAGAAAGTAAGATTAAATACAGAAAGCCATTAGATCATGATACAGATCTGGAACCTGTGGAAGGAAAGAGGGAGATACTAACAGGGTTGGGCAGGTAGAGCTTCAGATCACTGTGCTGATACCTGACAAAGTCTCAACCAACTGGTCTAAAGCAAAGACTGTCCATCTGAGAAGTCCCCCATAGAGAGAAATAGCCAGCCTCTAGTATCCTCTCTTTGTTCAGTCTTTGGATGGGAACTTCCTGAGGAAACTCTGGTTTGATTCATCATCTGAAGAGTATCTTGAAGATGCTTACAATTGCAGGCTGTCAGGTAACTATGCTTACTTTTCTCTTCTTTTCTTTTTTAAGATTTTATCTATTTAGTTGAGAGAACGAGAGAGAACAAGTGGGGGGAGCGGCAGAGGGAGAGGGAGAGGCAAGCTCCCTGCTGAGCTCCCTAGCCCAATGTGGGGCTCAATCCCAGGACCTTGGGATCATGACCTGAACTGAAGGCACATACTTAACCAACTGAGCCACCCAGGTGCCTAGTAACAATACTTTTTGCATGTGAATGACAAATTCCTTCCTGAAGGGAGGTCCTGTGGGCAATTCTACAGTTGCCATGGAATGCCAGTAAAAGGACAATACTCTTTATGGAAATACAACATGTCTTAAACTCAACAACATAAAACTGGTAATGTCTGATAGCCAATAAAAAATTATTAAACATATGAGGAAGAAGGAAAATATGACCCATAGAGGGAACAAATCAGTCAGTTGAAAAAAAAAAAACCAAACACTAAGTCAGTAAAATCAGACCTTAAAAAGGTAGAGGTGGTGGAGTTTGCAGAAACGGATGCTAAAAGAGTCATTATAAATGACCTCAATATCATAAAGGATGTAAAGCAAAAATGAACATAATGAGGCAGGATAGCAAAGATAGAAATAAACATGAAACATCTCAAGATGCCTATTTAATATATGAAATGAAAAGACCCAACTATGTGAAAAAATATTAAATATAAAGACACAGGAAGGTAAAACATAAAAAGATGAAAAATATATATCATACTGTCTTGTGGTTGCCCAACATAGGATGAAATTAACACCCTACCCCGGTCACCCAAAATATGACATCAGATGTCAGGACTAAAATCTGACATAATGAGGCTTTCTGGGAATAGCAAATAAGATTCCCAGGCTGGTCCTAAAATGGCTTGTGAGTGCAAGGGAGTGTGTCTGGCTTTTTCCCTAGCTTTAGTCTCAGAATACAATATATAATATACATAACATACAAAATATAACTTTATGTTATTGGTCAATAGTAGGCTATTGGCAATTAAGTTTTGCAGGGAGTCAAATGTTATTTATGAATTTTCAACTGTGTGGGGGGGTTGGTGCCCTAACCCCATATTGTTCCGGGGTCAACTGTAATTCAATCAAAAATATCTCTACGTGGAAAACTAACATAATGTTTGTCAACTATACTTCAATTTTTTAAAAAATGGATCTAAATTTCCCAAACATTAGGAAATTAATCCCCACATTTCCAAATAACTAATTCCAAGGAAATACAAGAAATCCTAAAGTAAATTTAAAGGTACTTTGAATTGAATGATAATTAAAATAATATATAAAAATTTGTGGGATGCAACTAAAGCAGCATTTTAATTTTTCATCCTTAGTTTAGGGATCTAAACTGTCACCCTAAGTATCTAGAAAAAAGAAAAATAAACTTAAATGTTAGTAAAAGGAGGGGTACCTGGCTGGCTCTGTTGGAAAAGCATGCAACTCTTGATCTCAGGGTCAGGAGTTTGAGCCCCATGCTGGATGTAGAGATTACTTAAATAAATAAACTTGAAAAGTTTTTTTTTTTTTTAAAGATAGTAAAAGGAAAAAAATAAAGATGAAAGCAGAAATCAGTGAAATATATAACAATAATAATAGAGAAAATGAGTGATGCCAAAAGCTAATTCATTAAAATAATTGATAAATATAATAAACCATAGCTAATATGGTTAATAATAATTTTTATACTAATAAAAAATGGAAGACACAAATTACCAATATTAAAAAGTAAAGGGGCACCTGGGTGGCTCATGGTCCCGGAGACCCAGGATCGAGCCCCACATCGGTTTGCCTGCTTGGCAGGAAGCCTGCTTCTCCCTCTCTCACTCCCCCTGCTTGTGTTCCCTCTTTGGCTGTGTTTCTCTCTGTCAAATAAATAAAATCCTTAAAAAAAAAATTAAAGAGGCTGCATCACTACAGATCCTACAGACATTAAAAGGACAATTAGGGAATAAACAAATAAACAAATAATCTCCAAACAGAGTAGGAGAGGACTCTCCTAACTCATTTTATAAAGCCAGCATTGTCCACAAAGGCACTAGAAAAAAAACTACACACCAGTATCCTCCATGAAGCTAGGAAAAAATCTGCAATAAAATATTATAAAACAATCTAGCAATATTTTTAAAGATAAAACTTCATGACTAAAAAGAGCTTATCCCAGGAAAGCAAAGATGATTTGATATTCAAATATCAGAGGCACAGTCAGTTATGTGTCCAACTGGTGGTTTTGGCTCAGGTCGTGATCTTAGGGTTGTGAGATTGAGCCCCATCCTGGGCTTCATGCTCATTGTGGAGTCTGCTTGATATTCTCTTTCCCTCTGCCCCTCATGCCCATGTTCTATCTAAAATAAATAAATATTTTTTAAAAATCAATGTGGGCGCCTGGTTGGCTCAGTTGGTTGGGTGACTGCCTTCGGCTTGGGTCGTGATGCCAGAGACCCAGAATCGAGCCCCGCATGGGGCTCCCTGCTCGGCAGGAAGCCTGCTTCTCCCTCTCTCACCCCCCCCTGCTTGTGTTCCCTCTCTGGCTGTGTTTCTCTCTGTCAAAGAAATAAAATCTTAAAAAAAAAATCAAACAATGTAATTCCCCATATAAAGGTAAAAAGGGGTCTAAAATCAAGGATCTGAGATGCCACTTAGTGTAACTAGAAAAAAATTAAGGAGTAAAACCATGAAAGTATCTTAGTAGACATGGGGAAATAATTAAATTCAGTTCCTATAAGAAAGTCTTAGAACAGATCAGTAATCAAAGAGAATTTCCTCAGCTCATTAGGGGTATCTTTGAAAAATTTATAGCCACCATCACACTCATAAAGTAAAAAGCCTGAATTCTTTTCCTCTTAGATCAAAACTATAAAAGATGCCCTCAACACTTCTATTAAACACTGTACTAGACACAAGTCAGTACAATAAGGCAAGAAAAAGAAACTAAAAGGCTACCAATTGGAAAGGGAACTATCTTAAAAAAAAAAAAAGAACTATCTTCATTAGGTTGTGTAGCTAATAAATCCTAAGGAATCTAAAAAGAACTGTTAGAACTAATAAGTAATTTAGCACATTCACAGAGTTCCTGTTTTAGAGAAATTTGAAGAAACTTTGTCCAATATTTCTACAATTATTTTTCTGCACTATTCTCTATTATATTTTAAATAATTTTAACCTATTCTCTGTAGAGTTTATTAAGGAGTTTAAATATACATAAATATTTAGTTTGGGTAAATTCTATTAACCAGACTTTCAAAGTACTGATTCTTCATTCTCTTATGTTCCTATGCTGTTAAATCCATCCAGTGAATTTTGTATTTAAAATACAAGGTTTTTAAAGTTTGCATTTCCTGGCGGCGCCTGGGTGGCTCAGTTGGTTAAGCCACTGCCTTCGGCCCAGGTCATGATCCCGGAGACCCGGGATCGAGCCCCACATCGGGCTTCCTGCTCAGCAGGAAGCCTGCTTCTCCCTCTCTCACTCCCCCTGCTTGTGTTCCCTCTCTAGCTGTGTTTCTCTCTGTCAAATAAAAAAAAAAAAAAAAAATCTTTAAAGTTTGCATTTCCTTATGTCTCCTGAATTCTCCATCTCTTCATCATTTCCATCTTTTCTTGTAATTTTTGTGAATATATTTATTATAGTTATTTTAAATTATTTTAAACCTTGTTATTTTAATGTAGAGGACACATATCAATCTCATTCTGTTGACTGTCTTTTATCTTCTCTATTGGTCATATTTTCCATTTTCTTCTCAGGAAAACCTTGTAGATAATATGTTGTCAAGATGCTGGATTCTTTTTCTTCCTCTGAAGATTGCTGAGTTTTCACCCAAAAGGCAGTTAAGATACTGGTGGCTCACATTGATTACTTTTTAAGATTTTTTAAAGTTTTTTAGATGATTCTATTTTAGTTTCAGTTTTGCCTTTAGTTTCATGGTTTCTTTCTTAGTCCTGGGATGCAGCCTTTATTCCTATACATGGTCATTCGGGGGTTTCAGTAGAAAGACCAAAGGTTCCTCTCACCACGTTTCTCTGACTTGGCACAGGACTAGTATTAAAAACTATTTTTCCTGGGGCGCCTGGGTGGCTCAGTTGGTTAAGTGACTGCCTTCGGCTCAGGACATGATCCTGGAGACCCGGGATCGAGCCCCACATCGGGCTCCCTGCTCGTCGGGAAGCCTGCTTCTCCCTCTCTCACTCCCCATGCTTGTGTTCCCTCTCTAGCTGTGTTTCTCTCTGTCAAATAAATAAAATCTTTAAAAAAAAAACTATTTTTCCAGAGCTAAACAGCTGCTGAAATCTTTAATCAGTTCTTCCAGTGCTCCAGCTTTCTGTTCCCTTGTGCTTCTTGCAGTCTTGACATACAGATGCAGTTAACAAAGGTTTTGAGGAGAGGTTTATGCTAATCTTGGCGTTCTCCTTCTATGACTTTTCCATTCTCAGATTTTGTCCCAAGATTTTTTTTCCTGAATTTATTCTAGTAACCCTGAATTTGGTCTCCAAATTTTCTGCACAGAATGACTCCTGCTTTCCCCCAGAGATATATCTATCCCTTGTGTGCTGCACAAACTACCAGGGCCCACAGAGGAAAACCTGTGTAAACGTAGATCTTAGGTAGTGTGGTTTCTTTCTTTTCAAATGTTATATCCACTTCAGTTTTTGCCTGCTTTTAATCACTCTTTAGTGCTTTAAAAAAAAACTTATCTTTTAGAGCTGGTCCATAGTTTATCATTGTTATCATCAGGAAAGTTGTTTTGATGCTGAGTTCTTTGGCATTATCAGAATCTGGATGTCTAGATAAGCAGTTTCTCAAACGTTTCAGTTTTGGGACTTATTCTTAAAATTATTAAGGATTAAAAGAACTTTGTGCATATGTGTGTGTGTACCCTATTAGAAGTTAAAACAAGGGACTCCTGGGTGGCTCAGTCAGTTAAGCAGCTGCTTCAGCTCAGGTCATGTTCCCAGAGTCATACGATCAAGCCCCACATCAGGCTCCTTTGTCGCCGCCAGGGACCAGCCTCCGCAGAGATGTGGGTCCCGAACCACGAGATGTCTGGTGGGAGAAATAATGACAGGACACAGAAATCTGATGCAAGCTGACAGACCCGAGGTCAGTCAGGAGAGACCTATGAAGCAGGCTCAGGCTCATGCTCTGGCTTTCTAGCTTTGGCTTTCTAGCTCTAGCTCTCTAGCTCTGGCTCTGGCTCTCTTTCTCTGCTTCTCTCTCTGCTTCGGTCTCTCTTGCTCTCTGCTTCTGTTTCTGTTGCTCTCTTTTCTTCTGTTTCTGCTGCTCTCCTTCTCTGTTTCTCTCTCTTTCTCTCTGCTTCTTGCTTGGCAGGCTCTCTGCCTTTGTCTCTCTTGACTGACAAGGGCCCCAGTCTTTTATTATTCAAAAGTGAGGAAGTTGGGTGGTACAGTTAAATCTTTAACTGCTTTTGCACCCGCCCTAGAGACAGGATTAGTATTGTTACTTCAGGGTATAGAGTGATTGCTTAAACTCACAGAAGTTGAGACATTGAGGCAGAGGGATCAAGGAATACACATAAGAGTTACAGAGATATGATCACCAGGAGGAGAATTAAATGGAACTATTTGTCTTGGATAAGCACACAAAGGACATATGGCCCTGGCCCACAGGGTCTTTGGCTTTCCAGATTCTAGGTGGGGGAAAGCCCGGAGGGACTTTCATTCACATTCCCGGGTACCTCCACCAAAGTTTCTGGTGGCTTGGGAGGGGCGGATCAGGCACTGTCCCTGACACTCCTTGCTCAGCAGAAAGCCTTCTCCCTCTGCCTACTGCTTCCCCTGCTTGTGTGCTCTCTCTCTCTCTCCCCCTCAGTCTCTCTCTCTCTCACAAATAAATCTTTTTTTAAAAAAAGTTAAACTTATTACATGTTGACTTAAAATCATTTACAAAAAATAACTATTTCCCAAAAGAAAAACAATAGTGACAAAAGTGGAATTGTTACCTAATTGAAATTTATTTAATAAATAGCTGATTTTCGGGGCGCCTGGGTGGCACAGTTGGTTGGGCGACTACCTTCGGCTCAGGTCATGATCCTGGAGACCTGGGATCGAGTCCCACATCGGGCTGCCTGCTCGGCGGGAAGCCTGCTTCTCCCTCTCTCACTCCCCCTGCTTGTGTTCCCTCTCTAACTGTGTTTCTCTCTGTCAAATAAAATCTTTTAAAAAAAAAAAAAGATTTAATAAATAGCTGATTTTCACATCTGATTCTGTATTCAATTTGTTGCAAAATATTGTTTCAATCAAAATACATGAAGAAAGCCTCCTTCATGCATTATATGTAGGTTGAATGAGAAATATTTTTTAAAAGATTTTATTTATTTGTCAGCAAAAGAGAGAAATACAGAGTGAGCACAAGCAGGGGGAGTGGCAGGCAGAGGGAGAAGCAGGCTCCCTGCTGAGCAAGGAGCCCAGTGCATGTGGGAGACTCAGTCCCAGAACCCTGGGATCATGACCTGAGCTGAAGGCAGCTGCTTAACCAACCAAGCCACCCAGGTGTTCCTGAATGAGAACTATTTTAAGAGCCTTTTTAGATTGTCATAGATATTCTTCATTAATACTACACCCAAATATAACAGTTGGTAGTTCTGAACAATTAGCTGCAATACAGAATCTGAAACCATTAACAATGAACTTTTGTATACTTAAATAAAATCCAGTGGTCTACTAAAATGGATATTTTACCCATGCATTTCCTGTAATATTATGTATTAATCATTTGGAAAGTAATAATTCAGTGACATTTAACATCTTCCAAATTTTGACATATTTCTATATACAATATTAATTTTAAAAAAATACCAAAGGCCACATTTGTTAATATCATCAGAAATGTCAGAAGTTTAAGAATTGGGAAGCTGACAAGCTCACAGTAGCAAATATAAGCTTTCCAAAATAATGACCTTTATTTGAAAGCTGGAATTTTATCATTGGTTACAAATATTAGCGTATGTTTTTCTTGAATTAACATGCTCACATTGTTCAAGAAAATGTCTACCAGAGGGATACCTGGGTGCCTTAGTTGGTTATGTGTCTGCCTTGGGCTTAGGTCATGATCCAAGGGTTCTGCATCAGGCTCCTTGCTCAGTGGAGAGCCTGCTTCACCCTCTGCCTGCCATTCTCCCTGCTTGCTCTCTCTGTCTCTGACAAATAAAATCTTAAAAAAAAAAAAAAAAAAGATACCCATATCTGAATAATAATCAGTTGTAATCTCAAGTAAATGATGTTCCATAAGAGGTATGGATATATACTTATCCATACAGATATCCCCTGCTTTTTGAAAGTTCATGTTATGCCACTTGGTTTTACTAAAGACCTCCATTAGTACCTGTTTTCACTAACCAAAAGAAATCCAAAGAGGATTTTTGCTTTTATAAAACAAGGTGAAAAGCAAAAATAGCACTTAGCATTTGTTTTGCAGTGAGCTGTAGAGGCATAGCCAAGCTCTTTCCCTGGAACCACACTCAGCATCTCAGCATCAGGCTGCCATAGCTTTGAGCGTCTGTGGTTTAGCTCAATTTATTTTGTACACTGATTAGCAAGATGTATCAGAAAAGCTGAAGAAAGGTTATTTTTTTGGATCTGGGAATGCTCAAAAAATTTTCTGTATAAATTAATGGTAATTGCTTCTTTACTTTATGCCATTTCAACTTATGAAAGGTTTCACAGGAACATTCTGTTTTTGGATGCAGCAGAAGCAGGGGGAGGGCCCTGTATTCAGTTCTCAATTTATATTATTACACCAGCACTCTTCCTCACAAAATACATTATACTCTGACATACAACAGAAGTGCTCCATGCATACACATCTTTAATCATCACACATAATATTAAAAATATATGCACTGGGCACCTGGGTGGCTCAGTGGGTTAAAGCCTCTGCGTTCAGCTCAGGTCATGATCTCAGGGGCCCTTGTCCAGCTCTCTGCTCAGCAGGGAGCCTGCTTCCTCCTCTCTCTCTGCCTGCCTCTCTGCCTACTTGTGATCTCTCTCTCTGTCAAATAAATAAATAAAATCTTTATATATATATACATATATATGTACTGAAGGATGGAGATCTAATAAAATTAATGATTTTTTTCCTGCTCTATCAAAAATAGTCTTACATGAAGCCTTTTTTCTCATGGGTTAGAAATACAGTGATTACTATTGTAGATTGGTGCCAGTGTTTTCATTTATGCTGATGTGCCAGCATTTTACCTGCTGTATTAATCGTATTTTTTATCTTTTATATTTTATGACATTTTTGACAACTTTGGAGGGCCTTGCTGGCTTGGAAGAGATTGCCTCTCCCAGAGCTAGTTAATTCGTATAGACAATAAACAACCTGTTGGTAAGCCCACATTTCATATATAAATCAACCAATCCCAAGTCCATACCGTGAACTACCTCCTTTACCTAACTCACATACCAAGCCAACATTTCCTGTGCCCTAAATCACCTAGGGCCAGGTACCTTACAACTGTAGGCCACCGCTGTAACCCACAGCCTCCAACACTGTTCACAAAAGCCAGTTCTAAACTGTTTTCCCTGCCCTGCTTTGCCTTTCCCATGCAAGCAAGTCCCAAAAAACTCTCTGGCTAGGCTTTCCCCTCTATCCTTTCTGCCTCCTGACCAAGCCTGCTGCTCCTACATGTAGCCCTACAAAGCATTATATGTCGCCTCTCAGGAAATGTACTGAAAATCTTTTAATGGCATTAGCCTATGTCACTAGTCACTTTCATAAATTAAAATTCCGTAAGTATGAATGAGATACTCACCTTAAAAAGACAAATGGAGGGGTACATGAGTGGCTCAGTCGTTAAGCGTCTGCCTTTGGCTCAGGTCATGATCCCAGTGTCCCGGATCAAGTCCTGCATCAGGTTCCCTGCTCAGCAGGAGGCCTGCTTTTCCCTCTCCCTCTCTCTGGGTTCCTCTCTCACTGTGTCTCTCTCTGTCAAATAAATAAATAAATCTTTAAAAGAATTAAAAAAGAAAAGATAAATGAAGTGTTGTTTTGAACAAAAATAGTTTTGATTTTCTGGACTGTCTCTTCCCCTCCCCGCCTCTTACATAACGATCTCATGTACTAAGGTCCATGAATAGCATTTTGGGATTTACACTTAGGTTTAGGCCTTCTTGTTTTTTGTGTCTTTAACATTTCAGTCCTTTCTCTTTCTTCTTTTGTTTAGTCTTCTATTTATAGGCATTCTTAAATCTATCCAAAAAATAAAAAAAATAAACAGAGAAATCATTGTCTAATATTTCTTCCTCTTAGTTTTCATTGTCTTTCCCTGTGCAATGTCTTAACTGTTTCTTGCAGTCAGGCTCACATCCTATTTTCACCATGACACCTGCCATTAGATTTCAAAATCCATATACTGTGGACCTAAGATAATTTTAGTATCACTTTTTTTTCAATAAATTTATTTCCATTTAAGTTTCTATGTTCCACAGGATAGTGCTCAGATGTCTGATACCTACCCATCTTGATTTGGGTAAAAAACCCTAACTCATTTTAATCTTATTTCCCTGAGTACCTTTTACATCTTCATTGCTTGTCCGCCTTCCTTCTTTATTGCCTAGGAAGATAAATATTTATTGAATAAATGGATTTTATTTCTGTGGTCTCTCATTGTTATCCCTAAAATCTCTTTCTTCATCTTCAGTCCTTGCCTTTATAAAAGTCATATGAGTTGAGGATCCTGGGTGGTACAGTCTAGATTAAGCATCCAACTCTTGGTTTCCAGTCTGGTCACTCAGGTTTTGGTCTCTAGTTGTGGGGTCAAGCCTTGTATCAGGCTCTGCACTTAATGCAGAGTCTACTTGGGATTCTCTCACCTTCTCCCTCTGCATATCTCCCCTGCCCACTTGCATATCCATGCATTCTCTCTCTCTTAAAAAAAGTCCTGTAAACTATAATCTGATCCACTCTCAAGTTGTGATTTTCTTGTTTTATGTGACTGGCTTTCAAATAGACATTTTCAGCTCACTTCTCCCACTTGAACTCTAGTCTATATTTTGATCTCTCTACAGAAATACAATCAGTTGTGTCATCCTTTTGATTATTGATTTACTAGAAATAACAGTCATTGTCTTTACCTTATCCTTACTTATTTTTATTTCCTTTTTTCCCCATAGTCAGCCCCTTGTAGTATCAGGTTGCATCCATCATCTTTGCTATACTTAATGATCTCTCCACAATTTGTGTTATTTTACTTTGTGAAGAAATATCTTTACATCTCCTCTCATATCCTCATTTGCTACTGACCTCTTCCAAAATGAGAGCATAGTATTTCAGTAACTGCTGTAATTACTATTTAGATTTGCCATGGTTTTTACCCAGTTATTTCAGTTTGCCAACATACCAAAAAGATACCACTTATTATATGAAATTTACGTCCCTTCTGACAGAAAAATATCCCAGCTGATCATTCCAAATTTATTTCTCTCTGTGGCTGAGAATTCTATTCATCTCTCTTTGTTCTAGTCTCCCAGATGTACTCCGTATAGTTGATTTTATTCCTCACAACTGGACCTTTCATTATATGATAGCTGCTACATACCCATGTAAATATTTGCAAAGTTAGCCAACTACAGGTTACAGGGTACAGTAGTATACACAAGACCGCCCTCACTTCTGACACCAGCTGTAAGTTCAGGAGTCCCCAAGCCTAGGACTAGTATCAACAATATGCAATAAGGACTCAGGGAACTTACTGAAAGCTATAGGTTTTGTTGCAGAAGAAAAAATATGGATTAGAATCAGCTAAGCACAAAGTGCAGAGTTGAAGAAAGTACCAAACATGAAGCTTCTAGGAGACCTCTCTGGGGAATCCTGGACAGCATTACCTTGCTGGTTTGACAACAAATACAGAATACTGCCAACTAGGAAAGCATCAACTGAGCCCATTGTCCAGAGTTTATATTGGGGCTCCATGCCTAGGCATGATTAACTGTATATGTAGCCAATCTCAGTTTCAGCCCCTTAAGAGGTCAAGCTGATACTGTGTGACCCGAAGCACCCACCCTAAATCACACTGTTGGGGTGGGCCAAAGACCTCCCTACATTATATCTGGCTGGCCAAAGGCTCCCTGACAAACAAATAAATATTCCAAGGCTTAGTGATTACTTCCCAGAAGCCGAAGGCAAATGTCAGATGTCTCTTTCAGCAAGCTTATATTCTCTACTATACAATACTACATATTTAGTTAAAAAATCAAATTTCGCTTCCTCTGTGAAATGTTCCTTGACTATTCCACACCATGTCAATTTCTTTTTGCTACATTCATATTCTACTCATGTTTGTAAATTATAAACAGATGCATCGTCTGGTATGATCAAGCTTCTTTCCTCATCTAATTAACAGTTCCCCCAAATAAGTTTCTCTCTTTTACTTTTCCTTACTGTAGTAATAGAGGCTAGATATTCAATAGTTACACCTCTCTCTCTCTCTCTCTCTCTCTCTCTAAGATTTTATTTATTTGACAGAGAACGAGAGAAGGAATATAAGCAAGAGTGGCAGAGGGAAAAACAGGCTTCCCGCTGAGCAGGGAGCCCAATACGGGGCTCAATCCCAGAACCCTGGTATCATGACCTGAGCCAAAGGCAGATAGATGCTTAACAACTGATCCCCCCAGGAGCCCCAGTTACTTCTCTTTGATAGTATGCAAGGAAAACATCTTTCTCATCTATTCAGAAGTCATTTAATGATAAGTTCTTTTAAATATACATGCCAAGGGGCGCCTGGGTGGCTCAGTTGGTTATGCGACTGCCTTCGGCTCAGGTCATGATCCTGGAGACCCGGGATCGAGTCCCACATCGGGCTCCCTGCTTAGCGGGAAGCCTGCTTCTCCCTCTCTCATTCCCCTTGCTTGTGTTCCCTCTCTTGCTGTGTTTCTCTCTGTCAAATAAATAAAATCTTTAAAAAAAATAAGTAAATAAATAAATATACATGCCAAAATCACATCCCTTTATCTCAGATAACTGTGTGTTAAGGTATACTCAGAAGATAGTCAATAAAATGTTGATATCCAAGAGCATAAGTTTTAGTTGGGAAAGCAATATTATCAAATTGAGCATTCTACATGTAATATTCATATTAAAATAGCAGACTGTTGGGCGCCTGGGTGGCTCAGTGGGTTAAGCCTCTGCCTTCGGCTCAGGTCGTGATCTCAGGGTCCTGGGATGGAGGCCCACATCAGGCTCTCTGCTCAGCAGGGAGCCTGCTTTCTCCTCTCTCTCTACCTGCCTCTCTGCCTACTTGTGATCTCTCTCTCTGTCAAATAAATAAATAAAATCTTTTTAAAAAATAGCAGATTGTTAAAAGAGTTCTTGAAATGGATGGTCCAGGCTATAATTATAATCTAATTTTAGACAAATTATACATTAAAGGATACAAATAATATATGAAGGCTTTGGCTAAATGAATAGTAGAATGTCTGAAGGTAGCTGACGTTCTTAGAAAGATGATGTAGGGCGCCTGGGTGGCTCAGTGGGTTAAAGCCTCTGCCTTCAGCTCAGATCATGATCTCAGGGTCCTGGGATCAAGGCCCGCATTGGGCTTTCTGCTCAGCAGGGAGTCTGCTTCCTCCTCTCTCTGCCTGCCTATCTGCCTACTTGTGATCACACTCTCTGTCAAATAAAGTCTTTAAAAAAAAAAAAAAAGGAAAGAAAGATGATGTAACTCCAGTTACTAATATAGATAAGTTTTAGTGTGTTCTAGAACTGCATATAAATGGAATTGTATAATATATACTCTTTTGCATAAAGCTTTCACTCTGAAAAATGAGATTCATCTCTTTCCATTGTGTATCAGTAGATTTTTTTTTAATTGGTGACTAGTATTGCATTGTATATATACATGACACAGTATTACCATTTACCTTTCGATGGATACTTGGGCAGTTACCAGTTAAGGGCTATTGTAAGTAAGACACAAGTCAATGGTAAGATGAATTCATATTTAAAATTACCTACTAGACATGGGTGGTAGGAAGGCAATGATAATCAGATACAGCCAAGAATTTAAGAAAAATAATAGAGTAAAAAGAATAAAAGAAAGAAAAATAATAGAATCAATTAGTGCAGTAAGTATATGGTTAAAGAATCTAGGCCTTCACACCCCCCATAAGAAATAATGGAGTTAAATTATGTTACTGCATTGGGAGGAAAATTAGACCCATCCTTCCTGAAAACTGAAAAACTGATTCAGCAAATGAAAGGAGGAAAAGTTAGAACTGATGGTCAGAAGAATTTAGTTATTGACCATCTCTGGAAGAGTAAATTGATGGTAACAGTAGACAGAATGCAACAGTGATTATATTCATGTTTTAAGTATGCTTTGTTCTCTGGTTTATTTTACAATTCTAATGGAAATAGGTTTCCCAAAGTCTTCCCTTTCAAGAGAAAATAAGTTGTGTGGAGAGTTAGGGCCTAGGCTATAAACAGTGTTTCTCTCAACACTAGGAAATGAGTGCTTGAGAAAGTTCATTTGCCATGGATGGGTTACACGCAAGTGAGGAAGAAACAAATGGAAGTATTTTATAATTTTATATTTTATAACATATTTAAGCACGAGGGAATACTATTTAGGCTTTCATTTCTACCTGAACATGTTCCTTGCTTACTGGTTAGTACCCTTAATAAGCTCACTCCATTATTTCTGAATCTGCCCATTCCAAGAACAATCCCATTTTCATCACCCTTTGTCTTCTGTTTACTTGTCCTTGTGTTTATTATACCTGCTCAAGGTAGCTTATACTTACAATATGCCAAAGAGATGAGTGTTCTTTTCTTATGCCAATTTTTTCTCATTTTAACTGTGTAGTAGGCTTTGTGTTTATATCATATGAATTTTCCCTACCAAGAGGTAATTTATTTTGGCCTTTGTGTAGACCACAATAGTGAGGCAGACAGTTGCACAATAGGTTGTTTGTATATACATCCAATCTATAACATTTATGTGAAAACTAACAGTGTTGTTATTCTTTTCTAGAAGAAGATGGAAAAGCTGAAGATGTTTTAGTGAAGTTCAAAGAATACCAGGACAGGCACTCTAGATCAGTCATATTCATCAACCACAAAAGACTAATTAAGGAAAGAAGTAATATTTTTGGGAAAACATTTACTGTAGGCAAGAACCGTATTATTTCAAAAACAACACTACGTGAATATAAGCCTGATGGAAAGGTTCTAAAAAATATTTCGGAATTAGTCAGTAAAAATATAAGCCCTGTAAGAGAAAAATTTGGTGAGAGTAATGGATGGGAGAAATCACTCCTCAATACTAAGAATGAGAAAATTCATACTACAGTAAGTCTCTGTAAACAAACAGAAAAGAGTCTGAGTGGTAAACAAGAGCTTATTCAACATCAGAAGGTTCAAACTCGTGAACAATCATTAGATCATAATGAATGTGAAAAATCCTTCCTTATGAAAGGAATGTTATTTACACATACCAGAGCTCACAGAGGAGAAAAACCCTATGAATACAATAAAGATGGCATAGCCCTAATCGAAAAGTCAAATCTCAGTGCCCACTCGCAAACTCTTATTGAGAAGAAAACCCATGCATACAGCAAATATGGGAAGTTCCTCTGTAGGAAGTCTATTTTTATTGTGCATCAGAGATCTCAAACAGAAGAGAAACCCTTTCAGTGTCCTTACTGTGGGAATAGCTTTAGAAGGAAGTCCTATCTCATTGAACATCAACGAATTCACACAGGTGAAAAACCTTATGTTTGCAATCAATGTGGAAAAGCTTTCCGTCAAAAGACAGCCCTCACTCTTCACGAGAAAACACATATAGAGGGGAAGCCCTACATCTGTATGGATTGTGGGAAGTCCTTCCGTCAGAAGGCAACTCTCACTAGACATCACAAAACACATACCGGGGAGAAAGCATATGAATGTACTCAGTGCGGAAGTGCTTTTAGAAAGAAGTCATACCTCATTGATCATCAGAGAACTCACACAGGAGAGAAACCATATCAATGTAATGAATGTGGAAAGGCATTTATCCAGAAGACAACTCTCACTGTACATCAGAGAACTCACACAGGAGAGAAACCCTATATTTGCAGTGAATGTGGAAAGTCCTTCTGCCAAAAGACAACCCTCACTCTCCATCAAAGAATTCATACTGGGGAAAAACCCTATATTTGTAATGAATGTGGGAAGTCCTTCCGCCAGAAGGCAATCCTCACTGTTCATCAGAGAATACATACAGGAGAGAAATCCAATGGATGTTCTCAGTGTGGGAAAGCCTTTAGTAGGAAATCAAACCTCATTCGCCACCAGAAGACTCACACAGGAGAGAAACCATATGAATGTAAAGTATGTGGGAAGTTCTTCAGTTGTAAGTCAAACCTCATTGTACATCAAAAAACTCACAAGGTAGAAACAATGGGAATTCAGTAAAGGATATGACTTTTTTGGTAAAAACTTTTGAAGTCCTAATAAACACTGTATATGATATAACTTGCAAATATAATATTAATAGTTTAAGGTACTATTCCACAAAATTACCTACCTGTTTGTGAGCCTATATAAAACACAAAGAATAACTAGACAAATGACAGTAGTCATTGAAAATACAACCCTAAATTTTTTATTAGATTCGGTAGGCATAAACTTCCTGTCAGGTTTCTACAAATATTTAAAATTGCTTGTTTTCAATTTCAATACACACCTTGTTGTGTCCCCGTAATAAGCAGTTACCAAATGGCAGTGGTCCATGGACCACACTGTGAGCAGAAGTGTTATAAAAGAAAGGAAGTATGAATGTTCATAAGAATGGTTTAAAAGAAAGGAAGTATGTATTTCTCACTGCAAATATGAAATAAAAATTAGTTGTTACCTCAAAATTTACCACAGTTCTGACTTATAAGCAGTTTTGCATATTATGGACCTTTATATAAATTGGATTATAGATCATGTATTCTTTTATACATGGCTTGTTTCATTCATTCATCATTATGTTTATAAAACTCATCATTAGTGCATGCGACAGAAGTTCATTTATTTCTATTCTATATAGAATTCCATCATATGATTAAATTACAATTTATCCAATCTACTATTGATGGACTTTTTCATTGTTTACAGCTTAGGGTCATAATAAATATGCTTCTGTGAACATATTTGTCATTCAGTGTACATAAATTTATTTCTCTTGTGTATATACTAGGAATGGAATTCCTGGGTCCTGGAGCATATGTATGTTTGGTCAGCTTTGATAGATGCTACCCAACAACTCAGAACTTTCACAGCATGAGATAATTCACTCTGAAGGAAAAGAACCGAATATTAGCGATATGGTAATGGTTCCAGCCAGAGAATACATGCTAGAGGGAAACTACAAATATGAAAACTGACAATCCAATTATAATGCACATACAAAAGCTTTTAGCTACAGCCCAAATTGTAATGTAATACCAAACAAATGTAATAAATGTGAGATTGTCTCTAGCCACAAGAATGCCATATTTGAAATCCAAAACTCATACTAAGGAAAGGTAGGCTCCTAGCATGCTTCCTTCCATGCTTCCAGTTCTAACTGGAGAAAAATCGTATGAGTGTAGTAAAGAGAACAGGTGATAATAGCTTTTACCTATGGCTTATATCTTGCTGGATGTATAAAAATTATGAGGAAAAGCTTATGGTCATAGTTCAAATCATACACACCACCATGGAATTCACATTAGATTGGAATTCTTTAAGTGAAATTATCATAAGCTATGCCTTATGGGGGCACAGCTCAGTTGAGTGTCCAGGATCAAGTCCTACATCGAGCTCCCTGCTCAGCAGGGATCCTGCTTCCCCCCTCTCTCTCTGCTTGCCTCTCTGCCTACTTGTGATCTCTCTGTCAAATAAATAAATAAAATTTTAAAAAAAAAAGAAAATTTATTTGAAAGAGAGAGAGAGAATGAGCAGGGAGAGGGACAGAGGGGAAGGAGAAGCAGGCAGGAAGCCCAACGTGAAGAAAGTCTAAATGACTTTTTGCTAAAAGCTATTCACATATAAGCTGCTGCTTAGAAAAAGCAGGCCCAATATTTTATGCTTTGGTGTGACTGGGCTATGTTCCATACTCCTGTACGAAGATTTCTTTTGAAGAATTTGGGCATGTTCTTTTTCATTAATTTAGGTGAATATTTTATGAATGGATAAATATATGAAATGAGGACTTTCAACTAACTGATCTATTGGTGAATGAAGTTTAGACATCTCAAAGGAGTGGACATGATTTTGGATTGCCAAGTCCACTTACTACTACTAAATATATATAATAGAATAGGAATTAATTCACAAATTCATATTTTATACACCTAACTGCAAGGTCATGAGACAAAAAAGAGTTAATGTATGCAAAGATATCATCAGTCCAAAGAACTGACAAAACTCCACAGAGCATATCCATGTAATGCCTTCGTTTAAAAGCAAAAGGGATGGTACCTGAGTGACTCAGTAAAGCATCTGACTCATGATCTCAGCTCAGGTCTTGATCTCAGGGTCGTGAGTTCAAGCCCCACATTGTGGAGCTGACTTAAAAAAATAAATAATAAATAAAACCAAAGGATGTGGCTTACTGAAAGAAAGAAAAGGTAGGTAAGCAATTAGGGAGTCAGAATTATCCTGGTACAAGCCCTCCAGTGTCCTTATTCACATGCACACTGCACTTTATCTCCAGGTTGAACCACTAAGATGGATGTGAACTTTACCTTGGGAAAGCCCAAGGCAGAAGTTCCTTCAAGGGCATTTATGCCCCCTGTTCACTCATTACATGGTCAAACTAAGCTATCTAATCATTTACTTGATAAACAAATTGGCTCTGGGGGCCTACACGGGAGCTTTAGACTTATAAATAGCACCACACATATCTCTGACCATATCTCAATCAAGGATCAATGCCAGATATCCAAGCACCATGAATAGAATGTCAGAGCTTTTCAAACTAAATACCGTTAACCTTTCTCCTATCCTTCTCCAAAGAAAACTACGGCCATTTAATAAGGTAGCTATACTGGGGAAAAATAAATAATCATACTTTTTAGGAATTACTGAACATTGGGTTTGAATTGACTCAAATTTCTAGAAACCCAAAATGTCACTATGATCCATCAGTTACAGTCAGGGCTTCGGGAGGTCAAGCAATCAATGGAATTTTAGATCAAGGCTGCCTCACAGTGAGCCCATTGGTTTCTCAGCCCATCTTGTGGTTATTTCCCCAGTTCCAAAGGCATAATTGGAATAGACAAACTTGGCAACTAACAGAACCCTGTATTAGTTCTCTGACCTGCCGGGTGAGGGTTATGGTGGGGAAGGCCAACTAGAAGCTTTTGTAGGTATAACTGCCTCTACCCATAAAAATAGTAATTTAAAAAAAAAGTAATACAATCCTGTAGGTATTGCAGATATCTGTGGCACTGGACTTGAAAGATGAGTGGTGATTTCCAACACACTTCATTCCAGTCACTTATTTGGCTTATGCAGAAAACGGATGGATCTTAAATGACAATAGATTATCATAAATTTAATCAAGTGGTAATCCTAGTTGCATCCCAGAGGTGGTTTTGTTGCTTGAGCAAATTAACACATCCTCTGGTAGATGGTACATAACTATTGATCTGGAAAAATTTTTTTCTAGATATCTTTTAGTAAAGACCACCAGAAGTACTGTGTTTTCAGGCCAGCAATACACCTTCACTGTTCTACCTCAGGAGCTGTATTCATCGGGGTTCTCCAGAGAAACAGAACCACTTGGGGGTTTATATACACATATACATATCTGTGTGTGTATGTGTGCACACACAAACCCCTAAGTGGAACACACACAGATACGTATATCTGTGTATATACTACATGTGTGTATATGTTGTGCATACATGCATATGTGTGTGACATATGTATACAAACATATACACACACACACTTTAAAGAAATATAAGGCAGACAAAGAGAAAAAGATTTATTTAAAGAATTAGATCACGTTGGGGCACCTAGGTGGCTCAATTGGTTAAGTGTCTGCCTTCGGCTCAGTTCATGGTCCCAGGGTCCTGGGATGGAACCCCACGTTGGGCTCCCTGCCTGCTTCTCCTTCCCCTCTGTCCCTCTCCCTGCTCATTCTCTCTCTCTCTCTCAAATAATTTTATTTTTTTTTAAAGATTTTATTTATTTGACAGAGAGAGACATCACAAGTAGGCAGAGAGGCAAGCGGGGGGGGGGGGAGCAGGATCCCCGCTGAGCAGGGAGCCCAATGTGGAACTTGATCCCAGGAACCTGAGATCATGACCTGAGCCAAAGGCAGAGGCTTAACTCACTGAGCCACCCAGGCGCCTAAATAAATTAATTTTCAAAAAAGAAAAGAACTGGGGCACCTGGGTGGCTCAGTCATTAAGTGTCTGCCTTTGGCTCAGGTCATGATCCTGAGTCCCGGGATTGAGCCCTGCATTAAGCTCCTTGATCAGCTGGAAGCCTGCTTCTCCCTCTCTCACTCCCCCTGCGTGTGTTTCTTCTCTGTCTTTCTGTCAAATAAATCTTTAAAAAAAAATAAAAGAAAAGAATTGGATCATGCAATTGTGGAAGCTGGCAAGCCAAAAACCTGCAGGATAGATATGCAGGCTGGAAAACCTGGAAAACTGCAGCATCAATTCTGCAGTTCAAACCTAAAGGCAGTCTGCTGATAGAATTTCATCTTCTTCAAGAGAAGTCAATTTTTTTCTATTAAAGTCTTCAACTGATTGGATGAGGCCTACACACATTATGGAGGGCAAACTGCTTTACTCAGTCTACTGACTGAAATGTTAATCTTGTCTAAAATACCTTTAGGGACGCCTGAGTGGCTCAGTTGGTTAAGCGACTGCCTTCGGCTCAGGTCATGATCCCGGAGACCCGGGATTGAGTCCCACATCGGGCTCCCTGCTCGGCAGGAAGCCTGCTTCTCCCTCTCTCACTCCCCCTACTTGTGTTCCCTCTCTGGCTGCGTTTCTCTCTGTCAAATAAATAAAATCTTAAAAAAAAAAAAAAAAAAAGAATCCCTTCCTAGAACAAAGAGCATGACACATAGTGGACTCTTTGGATTTTAGACACATGTTTAAAAAAAAGTAATTTGCATATACCATATGGCCCATTTACTTAATGAACTGAAGGTTCATTCTGGGTTGCCCCCCAAACTGCTAGTTTGAGGGGGGGCCAGAATGAGAGAGAACTCTTCAACAGGACCAGGCTGTTTTTACTATCTCAAATGAGAGTGGTATATTGGAGAGTTGGCTCAAACAGGCCCTGAAGGAGAAGTTACATGAAGAAGTAGACTAAAGGGACACCTGGGTGGCTCAGTCAATTGAGCATACAACTCTTGATTTCAGCTCAGGCCATGATCTCAGGGTCATGAGATTGAGCCCCAGGTCAGGCTCTGCATGGGGCATGGAACCTGCTTAAGATTCTCTCTCTCTGCCTCCCCTTTGCTCCTCCATACTATGCTCTCTTAAAAAAAAAAATTAAGTGGACTAAATAAATACACATGACCCCTACTCCTAAGATATTACCACTCCCAGACCAACCTTTGATTTCATGATGAGGGCCCTATAATCAGCTGGTTAAGGAAGAGGAAAATGTAAACATAGTTTACAGATGGTTCTGTATGACATGCAAGTACCACCCAAATAAGAACAGTTGCAGCACTACATCCCCTTTCTGGGACCCCTGTGAAGGACAATGAAATCTTCCCAATGGGAAAAAGTGTTAGGAGGGTATCTGCTTGTTTATTTAGCCTAGGAGAAATGGCCAGAAGCAAGAGCCTATAGTAATAGGCTATGGCCAATAGTTTGGTTGGGTGGTCAGGGACTTAGAAGGAACATGACTGAGAAATATGTGATAAGGAAGTCTGGAGAAGTGGTATGTGAACAGACTTCGCTGAATGGGAAATGATGTGAAGATATTTGTGTCCATGTGAAAGCTTATCTCAGCAGAGGAGGATCTTAATACATATATAAAATGAAAAAAAAATACATACATAAAATGACCAATTCTGAGGGTATCAGTCAACTTCTTTTCTCAGCCACTCGTGTCATTACCCAGTGGGCTCCTAAAACAAAGTGGCCATGGTCCCAATGATGAAGGTTATGCATAGGCTCAGCAACATGGACTTCCACTCACTAAAAATGTCCAGATTATATCTACTGCTGAGGGCCCAGTCTGTCAGTAGGAGAGAGCAACACTGAGTCATCAAAATGGTCTCATTCCCTGGGTGATAGGGTTTTTCTTTTCCCTGCATTCAGTGCTTCCACCACACTACCATCTGTTGACTTTTAGAGCACCTTATGCATCATTGTGGTATTTCAAATAACATTTGCTTCTCATCAAAGGGTTCATTTCATAGAAAATGAATTGTGGCAATGAGCCCATACTCAAGCTACTCACATGGTCTTACCATGTTTTCCATTGTTCTGAAGATTTTTTTTTTTCCCCTGAAAAAGCTGTCTGGATAGAACATTAGAACAGTCTTTTGAAGCCTTGCTTGATTTCAGGGCCTTTGAGATAGCACTATTTGTGGGACTGGGGAAGTGTCTTTGAGGATGTTCTATATGCTTTAAATCAACATCCAATACATGGTGCAAACAGGTCCAGGAATCAAGGAGTGAAAATGGGAGTGAGTCCACTCATTATTACCTGTCACGACCCACTAGCAAAAGTTTTGCTTTCCATCCCTGTAACCTTAGGCTCTGCTGGACCGAAGCCTTAGGTGCAAGGAGAGGAATGTTTCCACCAGAAGACAGTAATTGTTCTGTTAAAGTCGAAGCTGCCACCTTGGGTCGAGGCCACTTTGGGCTCATGCTTCTGAATCAACAGGCAAAGGAGGTGGTTACTGTACTCCGTGAGTAATGGTCCTGATTACCAAGGAGAGTTTGGGCTGCTAATATATAATGAATGTAAAGAATCTTATGTCTGAAATATAGGAGCTCCCTTAGTGTATCTCAGTACTGCCACATCCTGGGATTAATATTAATGGAAAACGACAACTAGATTCAGGCAGGGCTGCTAACAGCTGAGACATTTCAGGAATATTTGGTTTATCCTGACAGAAAGAATCAAAACCAGCTGAGGTACTTGCTGAGGGCAAAGTAGATATGGAATGTGTAGTGGAAGAAGATAGTTATAAACACTTAGCTATAACCACATGACCAGTTATAAAAATGAGAACATAAATAGCACGCATAATTCTTCATTTTGTTATGTGTATACATATTAACCAAATATTTTTGTTTCCTTCCCTCTTCTATCCCCTTACTGTCAAACATAAGGTTTATTATGGGCACCTGGGTGGCTCAGTTGGTTAGGCATCTGCCTTCAGCTCAGGTCATGATCTCAGTGTCCTGGGTTCAAGATAAGCATCGGACTCCCTGCTCAGAAGGGAGCCTGCTTCTCCTTCTCCCTCTGCCTGATGCTCTGCCTGCTTGTGCTGTCAAATAAATAAATAAAATCTTTTAAAAAAGATTAGTAACAGTTAACTTTATATCAGTTACAGAATATGAGTGAACCTCACCCAAGGACTTTTGCGCCCTCTGTTGGAGAAAGGGTTAATGTGTTTTCAATTGTACACAGGATAGTGTTTCCTGTCAGTTTGGAAGTATGACTTACTGTCTTCATTTGAAGAGTGTGATCAGAGGAAATGTGTGTGGGTGCCAAGTTGATAAGCCGTGGACTGTTAAGGTTTTTTTTAATGTGTCAACGTGGCAAGACTACAGTTATTCAATCACTTATCTAGGTGTTGCTATGCAGGTATTTTTTGTAGATGTGACTGAAGTCCATAATCAGTTAGCTTTAAGGGAGATTATCCTAGATAATCTAGGAGGGCCTGATTTAATCAGTTGAAAGATAGTAAGAGCAGAACTGAGGAATTCCTGAAAAAGAAAAAATTCTGCCCCCAGACAGCAGCTTCATCTCATGTCCAAGAATTCTAGCTTGCCCTTCCTGACTAAGTGACAGCCCCCACAATCACATAAGCAGATTCACTGCAATAAATCTTTATACATTACTGTTTGTTTTCTGGTTAAATGCTAACTGATATAACAATCTTCCAACCTTCTTCTTCCAGGCCCCTGACTAGGCCATTTTACCCTACAACTATGATTATTTTTCTTTTGGGCCACTTCTTCTACATGAAATGGATGACCAAATACAATACTTAATGTTTCACCTACTGAGAAAAATGTCTCTTTCAGAGCCCCCTGGGAGAAGCTTCTGTGTAATGCTGCTGGTTTTCCTTTCAGTTTACATTCACATATACAGCCAACAAACTGTAAGCCAAGCTCAGCCTTTTTCTTTCTTCTTCAGCTGCTTATATGGGATTCCCATATGTCCAGATAAGTGACCTGAGACACTGGTGGAAGTGATGGGTGACATTCCCATGTAGATCGTGTGCCCTTAGTACTTCTTCTGCACAATTATGAATGTACCATTTCCATTTTTTTCAATGATTGCACTGGCCTCATCCAACTTTTTCACTTTGTGGGGGGGTTTTTGTTGTTGTTGTTGTTGTTTTTTAAAGATTTTATTTATTTAACAGAGAGAAACACAGCCAGAGAGGGGACACAAGCAGGGGGAGTGAGAGAGGGAGAAGCAAGCTTCCCGTTGAGCAGGAAGCCTGATGTGGAACTCAATCCCAGGACCCCGGGATCATGACCTGAGCCGAAGGCAGATGCTTAATGACTGAGCCACCCAGGCACCCCGATCACTTTGTGGTTCCGACAGGACATACCTCTCACAATGAGCAGTTCAGGGTGCATAGTGACTTGGTTTCACATGGTCAAGCGTTCTATCTTCACAGGGCCCAGTAGCACACCAGGAGCTTATTTTCAAAAACTGTAATTATCTGCTGTGGATGACATGTCCTTGCTCATTCTGCTTTGACTAGGGCTTGCCATGAACTTCACATCACTTTCAATCAGTCACATATCCAACAGTATACAGTATTTCAGGTCATACAGTTCAAGTACAAGCACTATTCTCATCTCACCTGGAACATGATACTTTACTGTGCTAGGCTCCCATCAAAGCTGGCAGCACTGTCATTCTGTATATGGGTTTTCTAAAACGTTCAATGTGTTGCTTTCATAACACAAAGAAGGTTGCCTGGAATGCACTGTCTTCTCAACAGTAGAGGATACAAACAGAGCAATTCTCCTTTACTTTACCAAGTGGTAGGTCTCTGAATCGTTGTAGGTTTTTCTCTCATTCTTTGGGGAACATGTGTCTTAACATGGTTTCCAATGTGCATAACATCCTTTCCCCATGTAGTCTTATCAAACTCATGCCATCAATGAAATTAATTACTGTGATGGCCTAATTTCCTCATTTTATATTTTGACAGAGGTGACAAAATCATAAGTACATATTTTGTCACTTTGTGACTGGGATAGAAAAGAATACATTCAAATCAATTACTATATACTATGTATCTGCTACAATAAAATACCAATCCCAGACGCTACTAATTGGTAAAGCTTGCAGTAGCCTACAGCCATCTTCCAGTTACCATCACAGACTGGTGTATAAAATAGAATATGACCGTGAGATGTAATAGTGACTACCAATCTTACATCCTTTTGATCTTTAGGGTGGGACTAATCTCTACTCTCTTTTTAGGATGTGATACAGTTTTCTTTATCATTGTAGCTTGAGGGGACAGAGATAATCTCAGAGATTTCCAGATGGTCTTTTCCACTGTTACTCTTAACACTTAAAAGCCAAAAATCGCCTCTGTGGAGTAACTCCAACTCCGAAGTATGTCAATACTTATTGTAAATTTAGGGATACACAAAATAACCACCAGATAGTCTGTGAACCCAACAGATCTAACATAAGCTAGACACTGGTCAGGAATCTACCTGACCCACGCATATGACTATTTTAACATATTAGCTATGATAATGCTTTAGGTCTTTGGATATCATTGCCAACTCAGACCCTTGTATAGATTTCAAGATGTCTGGGTATTTTCCTTTCTCCAGTGTGTAGTTGCTCAAGTAAATGGCCATAGGTCCCTGTGGCAGAAAGACTGAGGTCCCGTAATGAACTCTGACTCCTGATACACATGCCTTTGAGTAATCCCCTTCCCTGGAGAGTGGGTTGACTTGTCAAGTTATGTCTAACCAACAGAATAAGGCAAAGACCATAGGAAGTCACTTATGTGATTAAAGTTACAAAAGAGAACTTCTTTCTTGCCAGAAGTCTCTCCCCTCCCTTACCTCTCAATTCATTCTGAGACCTGCTTGGAAACCTCCTTTCTTCTCCCCTGAGGATCTCACTATGCAATAAACCTCTCCATTTATTGTAGGTACATGTGTGGTACTATCAGTCTTGACACACAAACCAAATTTTGAGTTGGAGGTCTATTATACATCTTTAGGGTAGGTTTATTCTACATCTCCACTACCAGAGGTCTGTATTCTCATGCTTTGGTTTCACAAGCTCTGTTGCCTTTTAGCAACTATGCATTTTGAGTTGTTGCTTACTAGAAAGCATGCTGTTTGATCCGTGCTGCTGTCTGAAGTTTGTGCTTTGAGCTTTGCTGTACAGCACAAATTTCCAAGTCCTATAAAACCTCCATTGTAGATTTAACTGACTTAAATCAGAAGTTTTGATAATTAGTATTTACAGGCATGAGATTGAGGCCCTCCTTAAAGTCGCCCTCAGTCATGTGTCTTTGTCCAAATCTCTACCTCAGATTGAATCACATGTCTCAATTTCAACAATCATTACTGCTACTAAGCTCAGGTAAATGACTCTTACCCTGGGACAATTACTTGTGTGTTTCAACCAGACACTGACACTCATGCTAAAGTGCATGCAGGAGAAAGACTGATACCCTGTGCAATATTCAGGACTGCTGGGTGATTGCTTCTGTGAAAGAAAAGCAGTCACCATGTGGCATACTACAAATCTGTATTTCTTTAAAACCAGATGGTCAACATCACACAAAATACCTTTGCCAGCGCTGCTGCCTATGCCTCTGCAAAACAGATTCTGATCTTCAGTTATAGAAGAAAAATACTCATGGAATCCTGTGACATGGTCCCTTATGAGAAGTGGCCCTGAATACTTTATGCTCATCCATTTTAAAACATGTAAGGCAATATCACCATATTAGCCAACTGTAAAATAAAACAAGAAAGACTTTGGGATTGATTGAGGGTCACAGATTATCAACGTTCAGAAAGAAGGGTGGGAAAATCAGTACCTAGAGTTGCTAAATATATAACATGATATATTACCTATGTGTTAATTTTATTTATTTTCTTTTTTAAAGACTATTTATTTGACAGAAAGAGACAGTGAACGAAAGAGAACATAAGCAGGGGGAGCAGCAGAGGGACGGGGAGAAGCAGGCTCTCTACTAAGCAGGGAGCCTGATGTGGGGCTCGATCCCAGGACCCTGGGATCATGACCTCAGCTGACAGCAGATGCTTAATGACTGAGTCACCTAGGCACCCTTAATGTGATAACGTTAAACAAAGGTTATGAGACATACAAAGGAACAGGAACATATGATCCAGAGATAAGAAAAAAAAGCTAGTAACTAAAATTGTCTGAGAGGGCCCAGATGTTACATTTAACAGAAAAGGACACCAAAGCAGGCCTTAAAATTATTTTGAAGAACTTTGGGCTTTATAGGGAAAAAAAGAAAATAAACACAACCTGATAAAATGTATTGTATTTTTACAGATTGCTGGAAAAAATTATTTTGAAGAACTGAAGGAAAGCATGATTAAAGAAGCAAAAGAAAATATGATGATAGGGTTCCTGGGTAGCTCAGTGGGTTAAAGACTCTGCCTTCAGCTCAGGTCATGATCCCAGGGTCTCTCTCGCTGTCAAATAAATAAATAAATAAATAATCTTTAAAAAAGAAAGAAAGAAAATATGATGACAATGAAGAAAGCAAATATTAATGAAGAAATTGAGGAGTGCCTGGCTGGCTGGCTCAGAGAGGCCTATAAGTCTTGATCTCAGGGTCATGAGTTTGAAACCCACACTGGGTGTAAAAATTACTTAAATAAATAAAACTTTTATTTTTTTTTCTTTTTAAAGATTTTATTCATTTATTTGACAGAGAGAAACACAGCTAGAGAGGGAACACAAGTAGGGGGAGTGAGAGAGGGAGAAGCAGGCTTCCTGCTGAGCAGGGAGCCCGATGTGGGGCTCGATCCCAGGTCTCCGGGATCATGACCTGAGCCGAAGGCAGTTGCTTAACCAACTAAGCCACCCAGGGGCCCAAATAAAACTTTTAAAAAAAGAAAAAGAAATTAAAATTATAGAGAACAAAGTAAAAATTGAGTTTAAAACTGCAATAAATAAAATGAAAAACTGACTTGAGGAACTCAACAGATTTAAGATGGCAAAAGAATGAATGTGAATATTATGAAGATTAGTAATTCCAAGAATAGAAAGAAAAAAAATGAAGAATGAACAGAGCCTCAGAGAAATGTAGGACATCATTAAGAATGCCAACATACAAGTAAAGGAGAGAAGTAGAAAAAACACAAGAAATAACAGCTGAAAATTTCCCAATTTACTGAAAAATTTTATATACACATCCAAGAAGCTCAAGAAACTCTAGGCAAAGATTCACAAAGAAGAGACTCTTGAAAGCAACAGAAAAAGACTCAACACTTCTTTTTTTTTTAAAGATTTTATTTATTTGACAGAGAGAAACACAGCCAGAGAGGGAACACAAGCAGGGGGAGTGAGAGAGGGAGAAGCAGGCTTCCTGCTGAGCAGGGAGCCCGATGTGGGACTGGATCCCGGGTCTCCAGGATCATGACCCGAGCCGAAGGCAGTCACTTAACCAACTGAGCCACCGAGGCGCCCCAAAGACTCAACACTTAAAGTGAGCCCCAATAATATTAATAGTGGATCTCTTATCAGAAATAATGAAGACCAGAAGACAATGGGATAAAATAATCAAAGTTCTGGGAGAAGGGGATAAATCTGTACACAAAGAATTTTATATGAAAAATAAAACTGTCTTTAAAAAATGGTGAAAGAGGGGCACCTGGCTGGCTCAGTCAGTTAAGCAACTGCCTTCCCCTCAGGTCATTATCCCAGGTTCCTAGGATCAAGCCCTGCATCAGGCTTCCTGCTCAGCAGAGAGCCTACTTCTCCTTCTCCCTCTGCCTTCTGCTCTGCCTTCTTGTGCTCTCCAGCTCTCTGTCAAATAAATTTTAAAAAAATATTTTTTACAAAAATGGTGAAATAGGGGTGCCAGGGTAGCTCAGTTGGTTTCAGATAAGGTCATGATCTTGGGGTTATGGGATCAAGCCCCCTATCTGGCTCTGTGCTCAGCATGGAGTCAGCCTGAGATTCTCTCCCTTTCCCTCTCCCTTTCACCATGCTTACACTCTCTTTCTAATTAAGTCATGAATGAATGAATGAATGAATGAATGAATGAATGAAAGAAAATTTAAAATGGTGAAATAAAGACATTGCCAGTCAAACCAAAACTGAGGGAATGTGTTGGTAACAGACCCACCTTACAAGATACACTAAGAAAAGTTCTCCAGAATGAAAGTAAATGACTTTAGATGGTACCCAAAAAAGCACCAATAAAGGTAATGATGTAATTATGAAAAAGACAGCACAATGCATATTTCCTCTCTTAGCTAATCTAAAAAGCAATTTATATATAAAACAATGTTTTGTGATAGTCCCAACCTATTGATAACCAATGCTGTGGCTGGACTAGCCCTTGTGGTTCTTATTATGACTGCAATATGCCCTCAGCAATAAATATCAGGAAACTTTGGGAAAAAACATTTATTACTTGCAAGACCTGAAAATTACACGACACACTTAGAGCCACACGGTGAGACTGCAGGGAGAGAGGCAGAGGTTAAAGGATTCTACTTTTATTGGGGTTGTGGGTGTGGGCCTAGGTTTTGTAGGCTTACTCTTTACTGATGAAGTTAGAACATAAGAGTGGAGTTTAAAGTGCAGGAAGAGAAAAAAAACAAGCAGTCCAAATGATCAGTTGCTGAAATCAACCAAGATCTCTAAAACAAAAAAGCCCTGGGAAAAGGGAGGCCTAGCTCTTTATCTAGTCATGTGGCTGGCAATGTGTTTGAAATAGCCTCTTTGAAATGAATATCTTGGTTTAAGCCAGGCACTTGCATTACTGAAAAAGAAAAACTGTTAGGGCTTATACTATAGAATACTTATAAAACTGTATACGATGTAACTGTATTCTTAAGCCTAGAACATATAGAAATGTACTATATTAAATAATAACAGCACAAAGGTGAGTGGAGCAAAGTTGTATAAGAATAAAGACATAACCCCTGAAACAGCTAATAGAACATGTGTTAATTAAAAAAAAAAAAGAATAAAGAAATGACACTACATAGTAATTTTTTAATCCACAAATGGTAAATAAGAAGGTTAATATAACAAACTCTATAGTATAAACTTTGCCTCTTATTTATTCAGCATCTTTAATAGACAAAAATATATAGTTTGGGTTAATGACATATATAGATATAATATGTAAAATAACAACATGAAACAGAGGATGAAGAAACAAAGCTACCGAGGGGTAATAGTTCTGTGTCTCACTGGAACTAAGTTAATACACAGCTAAAGTAGATTTTGATAACTTAAGATGGAAATGACAAGCTACACAGGTGAGATAAAGGTATAAGACAGACAAAAACTGTGGGAATTCATCACCACCCTAGAACTTCCTTAAAAGAAATGCTAAAGGGAATTCAAGTTGAAATGAAAGGACACTAAGTAACAACACAAAATTTTAGGAAAGTATAAAACTCACTGGTAAAGGTAAATAGTCAATTTCAGAATACTTTAATATTGCAAAGGTGGTGCATAAATCACATTTGAGTATAAAGTTAAAAAACAAAAAATATTAAAAGTAGCTACAATAATTTCCTGATATGCAATATAAAAAGATGTAAAATGTATCATTACTACAAAATGAGGGGAGGGCAAGGGTAACAGCTGGGCATTTTTGTGCAACTTAAGTTGTTATAAGCTTAAAATAAACTGCTATGTTTTATGTAAACCTCACAGTAACCATGAAGAAAAAACCTATAGTAGATACGTGAGTTAGAGAGAAGGACTCTATTTTAAAAAAACCATCAGAGGCACCTAGCTGGCTCTTTCCATGGGCATAAGACTTTTTTAAACTCGGAATCACGAGTTAATCCTCACACTGTGGGTGGATCCTACTTAAAATAAAAATAAAAGGGGCAATAAAAGGAGCACCTGGGTGGCTCAGTTAGTTAAGCATCTGCCTTCCACTCAGGTCATGATCCCAGGGTCCTGGGATCAAGCCCCATGTTCGGCTCCCTGCTCAGCGGGAAGCCTGCTTCTCCCTCTCCACCATGCTCATACTCTCTCTTGCTATCTCTCTCTGTGTCTCAAATAAAGTCTTTTAAAAGTTAATTATTTATTTAAAAGAGAGAGGGAGATACAGAAGGAGAAGCAGACTCTCCACTGAGCAGAAAGCCCAACGTGGGACTTGATACCGGGACGCTGAGCTCATGACCTGAGAGCTGAAGGCAGACACTTAACCAACAGAGCCACCGAGGCACCCTAAATCTTTATTTTAATTTTATTTGAGAGAGAGAGCACAAAAGCAAGAGAGACTGAGAGAATAAGTTGGGGGAGAGGCAGAGGGAGAAGCAGACTCCCTGCAGAGCAGGGATCCTGATGTGGGACTTGATCCCAGGACGCGTGACCTTAGCCGAAGGCAGATGCTTAACTGAGCCATCCTGGCACCCACACAAATAAAATCATTAAAAAAATAAAAATAAAAATTTGAAAAAAAATTAAAACCTACCAAATCACAAAGGAAAACAGCAAGAGAGGAAGAAAGTAACAAAGGAACTACAATACAGTAAGTAATCAATGAATGAAAATGGCAATATTAAGATCTTATCTATCAATAATTACTTTAACTGTAAAGAATTAAATTCTATAATCAAGGCCACCAAGGAGTTGACTGAACAAAAAAAAAAAAAAAAAAGAAAGAAAGAAAGAAAAGAAAAAGAAAAAAGATCCCCAAGTATACTGCCTACAAAATTACTTTAGCTTGAGAACATACATAGGCTGAAAGTGAAAGGACAGAAAAAGATATTCTGGGGCACCTGGGTAGCTTAAGCGTCTGCCTTCAGCTCAGATCACAATTTCCGGTCCCTGGGATAGAGCCCCACATCAGGCTTCCCGCCCAGCAGGGAGTCTGCTTCTCTCTCTCCCTCTGCCCCTTCCTACTGCTCGATCTCTCTCTCAAATAAACAAATAAAATCTTTAAAAAAAAAAAGAAAGAAGAAAGAAAAAGACATTCTGTGCAAATGATAATAAAAGAGAGCAGATGTGGTTATGCTTAAATCAGTAAAAATTGAGTTTTAGTCCAAATCTGTCAGGAGACAAGGGCTGCTATATAATAAGTGGTCAATTTATAAAGAGGACATAACAGTTATAAATATATATGCAAAACAGAACATTTAAATATATCAAGCAAATATTGACAGATCTGAAGGGAGAAGTAGAAAACAATAAAAGGATAGTGGAGAACTTCACTATCCCACATTCAACAACAGATATCTCTTTCATACAGAAAATCAATAAGGAAAAAGTGGACTTGAATAACACTTTAGACCAAATGGAACTAACAGACATACACAGAACATTTTATCCAACAGTAGCAGAATACACATTCTTCTCAAGAACGCACATAACATTCTCCAGGATACATCATATGTTAGGCTATAAGACAAGTCATACCACAATTAAGACTGAAAGCATATCAAGTAACTTTTTTGACCACAATAGTTTGAAACTACAAACAGGAGGAAAACTGGAAAATTCACAAATATGTGAAAATTAAATATTTTCAGGTACACAATCCTGAACAACCAATGGATCAAAACAGAAACCAAAGAGTACCTTAAGAAAAATGAAAATGGAAACAAATGTATGGAATACAACAAATGCAGTTCTAAGAGGGGAGTTAACAGGGATAAAAGCCTATATTAAGGAAAAACAAACAATCTTAAGTACCTAACATCACATCTCAAGGAACTAGAAAATAGAAATAAGCCCAAAGTCTGCATAAGGAAGGAAATGATAAACCTTAGAGCAGCCATAAATGAAAGAGACTTAAAAGACAATAGGAAAGATCAATAAAGACTAAGAGTTGGTCTTTTTTAAAGACAAAGTTGAAAAACTTCTAGCTTGTCTGATTTAATGAAAACAGATAGACAGGACTCAAATAAATAATATTATAAACAAAATAAGAGAGTTCCAATATTGCAGAGCAGGCAATGAAGGATTTGTAACAGAAAGGCAGTAAGTTTGTAATTGGCACAGTGTCTGTAAATCCCTGGATTATACTGAAAATAAATGGAAGACGGCTAAACTTGGAACAATGAGGAGACTTTCATGAGTAAAAGATTATGATTAATCCACTTTCATCCAAAGAATTTTAAAAAGTTAATCCCTAGAAGAATACAAAAGAATTGACGGCTTTGGTTGACCCTGTGTAAGTAAAGCAGGTGGCTGCAGAACCAGATATTAAGGATGCTTTAATTTTCACTTCACTTTTTTAATAACTTTTGAATTTTGTAGCATGTGCTTTTACCACCTAAATTTTTTTAAATTAAAAAATCAGTGTAACATCAAAACATACATACACTCTCCATGGTTGGTAATTTATCCAATGGAAATAAAAGAATCATGTAAGAATGTTTATTAGTGTTTGATCATTTGTGATGAAAAATAGAAACACTTCAATTCTAGAGGAGGAAGTGGCTTAAAATACAGGTATATTTCCCATACTAGAAGTATTCTGAAGCTTTAAGAACACTGAGTTCTATATGATCTATATGTATTCACCTGGGAAAATGCAATTATTTGTGCAAAAAGAAAAATTGCTATGAAATATATCACTGTAGGTGGTATAGCCTTCCACTCACATGCAGGTATGTTTGAGCGGGAAGGAACAACACAGAGATATTGGCTATCTCAGGGAATTGTGAAAGGGAAAGAAATTGTTTTCATTTTACTTCTGCCACATTTCACTAGTTGCAGTAAAAACACTGTTTTATAAAATTTATCTCCAATACTGGGTGTTATAACAACCCAGAAACATCACTGGAACCAGAGCAATGAAAAACTTTTACCTGTTAATTACTTTTTCATTTTTCCACTTGAATTAAGGATTTTTTCCCCAAGGATTACAGAAACAAATCAATACTAATGAAATGCAGTATTTTACCTTGAAGAAAAAAAAAAGAAAAATTTGTATTTCTAAAAATATCATGATGCTAGACTAGAATGGGGAGAAAGAAGAGGAAACCTTACTGGCATCTTAACAGTATGAAGTGCCTGATGCAGATTAAATTGCAAGCCATGATTAAAGGCCTTTCCACACTCATAAGGTTTCTTCCCAGAATGAGTTCTCTGATGGTGTGAGAAGTTTGAATGATAGCTAAAGGCCTTCCCACATTCCTTACATTCATAGGGCTTCTCACCAGTATGCAGTCTCTGATGTTGAATAAGGTGTGAATGAAGTCTAAAGGCCTTACCACATACCATACATTCATAAGGTTTCTCACCGGTATGAATTCTCTGATGTCTCTTGAGGTGTGAGCACTGTCTAAAAGTCTTCCCGCATTCCTTGCACGCATAGGGTTTCTCACCTGTATGAATTCTCTGATGTAGAGTAAGTTGTAAGCCATCACAAAAGGTCTTCCCACATTCACTACATTCATAAGGTTTTTTGCCAGAATGAATTTTCTGATGGTGAGAGAAGCTCGAGTGATAGCTAAAGGCCTTTCCACATTCTCTACATTCATAGGGCTTCTCACCCGTATGAATTCTCTGATGTATGGTAAGGTGTGAGCGATGCCTAAAAGTCTTTCCACATTCTTTACATTCGTAGGGTTTCTCACCAGTATGGAGTCGAAGATGTTCAGTAAGTTGAAAGCAACGAATAAAAGCCTTCCCACATTGCTTACATTCATAAGGCTTTTCACCAGTATGAAGTCTCTGATGTTGAGTAAGCTGAGATCGCTGCCTAAAGGCCTTCCCACATTCCTTGCATTCATAGGGTTTTTCACCAGTGTGAATTCTCTGATGCAGAATAAGTTCTGAGCCATAATTAAAGGCCTTTCCACATTCTTTACATAAATAGCGTTTTTCACCATTATGGACTCTCAGGTGTTGCTTAAGTTGTGAACAATGAATAAAAACCCTCCGACATTCCTTACATTCATTGCACTTGCTACTATTTTGAATTTTCTGTTTAGTAAGATATGATATATTAACAGTTTCTGCACATTCCTTACATTCAGAAAGTTTTTCTTTAGTATGAGTTCTTTTGTGATGACTAAAAAGTAAATGGTAACTGAAGTTTTCTCTACATTCTTTACATTCAAAAATTTTCTCTCTATTATAAAGTTCCTGAGTGAGGAAAGTACATTGGTTAAATATAGGCATGTGTTCATGGTTTATAACAAATTGCCTGAAATAGCCCTCCTGCTCCTGTTGTGTTTCAAACTGACTACTGCATTCCCAAATATCTCTAAAAATGGACTTCTCAGGATTATGACTTTTAAATTGTTCCATGATAGCCCATCGGGATGGCTCTGTCTCATAAATGTCTCTTTTTGGAGATAACTTCTTGGCCTCACACCTGGACACCAAGTCTGAAAGATAAGAAACACATTTTAATTGCTAGCTTTGTGGTAGAAAAGAAATAAAATAACTGTGGTAGAAAAGAGAGATAACTGAAAAATGATTCACATAAGAGATGAAAGGCTTGGAGAGCTCTTAAATACCATCGTGCAACTGAATGAAAAAAGGGAAGGAGAACATAGAGAAATGAGAGCTCACGGGAGAAAGTGAGGGAGTTAATTAACAAGTCAGTGGTTCTGAATTTTTTTGAAGAATTTATTTTTAAGCAATATTCACACCCAACATGGGGCTCAAACCCACAACCCTGAGACCAAGAGTCAAACACTCAACTAAGTAAACCAGCCAGGCACCCCAATGGTTCTGAAATTTTGATCTACCACAGAGTTTCTTGCAATTATGGATGTTTAGAAAACATTCTGGATCAAATGAGTCAGTGTCTACCACAGTCAGTTTTAGAATGAGATCAACTGAATCAGAATCTACAAGAGTGTGTTTAACACTTTCCACCAGGCCAAAGAATTATGATATGGAGACTACTAATTGCCCCCAAATGTATATTGTATATTGACTGAACCCATGGTTTTTTACTTGAGAACAAGGCTGCTCAATATAAACACTGCATTTCCCAGGCTCTTTTGCAGAATATGCAAAGTAACTGGATTCTGCCTTTAAAAATGTGTATTATATAGCAGCTTCTGAAAGGTTAAGAACCAGGTGGTCCATGACCTGTGTCCTTTATTCTCCCATTTCCTCAGACTGCAATGTGCATGTGATGTCATGGTTACATAATGGTTTTGCAGAGCAGCGCTTCCACTCCAGCCTGGGCTTTGAAGCAAGAGAAAACTTTCTATATAGTTTAAGCCATTATTATTTTTGAGTCTCTGTCACATGCAGCCAAACTTATAACTGAACTGAAATTTAAAAATCCAATTCTTTATCATGACACTACAAGGCCCTCTGGTACTTATAAGGCCTCATTTTGAGTCCATTTCTGTTTTACTGGTGTACTACAACATTAACTTTCAACAATTAGAACATTCCAAAGAACATTCTTATCTTAGAGGCTGTTTCCAAAGAGAAACCTTAAGACTGACAGCTGTAGGGGCGCCTGGGTGGCTCAGTTGGTTAAGCGACTGCCTTCGGCTCAGGTCATGATCCCGGAGACCCGGGATCGAGTCCCACATCGGGCTCCCTGCTTGGCGGGAAGCCTGCTTCTCCCTCTCTCAGTCCCCCTGCTTGTGTTCCCTCTCTGGCTGTGTTTCTCTCTGTCAAATAAATAAAATCTTAAAAAAAAAAATACTGACAGCTGTATAAAGCATTCTATTCTAACACAATTTATTTTTCCATTTTCCTAGTGATGGACATTTGGGTTGTTTTCAGTTGTTGACTATTGATTAGAACTGCTATGAACATTCTTGTACATTTCTTTAGGGTGAAAATAGCACTCCTTTCTGCTAAATGTACACATTTAGGAGTGAAATTGTTGCCCCATGGGATATGTATTTGTTCAGAGTTCATTGACACTCTCCAATAGTTTCCTCATTTTCTCATTAAACTGTAAGAGTTCTAGTTCTTCACATCCTCACCAACACTTCTTACTGTCAATCTTACATTCAGGCATCCTGGCAGATACGTTATGATAGTGCACTGTGGTTGAATTTGCAATTTCCCTGATGACAAGTGCGATTGAACACTTTTTCTTTCTTTCTTTTTTTTTTTTTTTTTTTGTGAGAGATGGAATAGAAGCAGAGGGAGTGGGAGAGGGAGAAGAGGCTCTCTGCTGAGCAGGGAGCCCCATGCAGGACTCGATCACAGAACCCTGGGACCATGACCTGAGCCAAATGCAGATGCTTGGGGTGCCTGGGTGGCTCAGTTGGTTAAGCGACTGCCTTCGGCTCAGGTCATGATCCTGGAGACCCGGGATCGAGTCCCACATCGGGCTCCCTGCTAGGCGGGAAGCCTGCTTCTCCCTATCTCCCTCCCCCTGCTTGTGTTCCCTCTCTGGCTGTGTTTCTCTCTGTCAAATAAATAAAATCTTTAAAAAAAAAATGCAGATGCTTAACAACTGAGCCACCCAGGCACCCCGGATGTCTTCTTTAATAAAGAAGATTGGCAACT
>PITA01009219.1:0-79146 GCA_004023965.1 Spilogale gracilis | reverse complement strand
ATGTGGGGCTTGATCCCAGGACCCTGAGATCATGACCTGAGCCAAAAGCAGAGACTTAATCCTCTGAGCCACGCAGGTGCCCTGCACTTTCATATCTTTTGTGTAAGTACTTAGGAGTAGAATGGTGGGATCATATGGTACACATATGTTTAAATTTTAAGAAATTGTCAAACTGTTTTCTTAAGTGGTTGTACCATTTTACATTCCCAGTAGCAGTGTAAGAGAGTTACACTTCCTCCATATCCTTATGAACACTTGATATAGTCTCCTTTAAAATTTTAGCCATACAATAGGTAATATAATGATGTTGTTATATTATGATGATGTTTTCTTTTTCTTTTTTTAATAAAGTTTTTGTTTATTTATTTGACAGAAAGAGAGCACAATCAGGGGGAGCAGCAGGCACAGGGAGAAGCAGGCTCCCCACTGAGTAGGAAGCCTGATGTGGGGCTTGCTCCCAGGATCCTGGGATCATGACCTGAGCTGAAGGCAGATGCTTAACCAACTGAGCCACCCAGGTTCCCCTATTTTCCTGTGTTTATTTGACATCTGTATATCTTATTTAGTGAAGTGTCTCTTCAAATATTTTGTCCATTTTTAAGAAATTGGGTTATTTATGTTCTTATAGTTGAGTTTTAAGAGTTATCTATATATTCTGGATGCAAGTCTTTTTATCCAATATCTACTTTTCAAATATTTCTTTCTGATCTGTGGCTTGTCTTTCATTCTCTTTTTCGTATCTTTCAAAGAAAAGAAGCTTTAACTTTTTAAAATGAAATTCTGTTTATTTTGATTTTAATTAAAAATATATTCTTATTGGATATAGAATCTAGGTTGACAGTTTTCTTCTCTCAGTATTTTATTTACTTATTATTTATTTACTTAGCACATGATGAAGGGAGGGGCAAGAGAGAGAGGGAGAAAGAGAATCCTGAACAGGCTTCATGCCCAGTGCAGAGCTGGACTTGGGACTCAACCTCAAGGCCCTGAGATCAAGACCTGAGCTGAAATTAAGAGTCAGATGCTTAATTGACTAAGACACCCCAGTGCCCCTCTTCCCTCAGTATTTTAGATACTGCTCCAGTGACTTCTTGCTTATATCATTTCCAAAGAGAAATCAGCTGTCCATCTTTATTTTTGTTTCCCTCTATGCTATGTCTCTTTTTTTTCTGTGTCTTATTTCAAGAATTTTCTCTTTATTATCAACTTTGAGCAGCTTGAATGCCATGTATCTTGATGCCATGTATCTTGTATCTTGATCTTTTTTCATGTTTTTTTATATTCAGGATTCATTGAACTTTTTGGATCTGTAAGTTGGTATTTTCAACAGATTTGGAAAAATTTGTCCATTATTTCTTCAAATATTTTTTCTGCACTTTGTCCCCTACTGAAGGCCTCCATTTGAAGTTTTCTCTTAGCTCACTGATGTAATCATTTTAAAAAATCCGCTTTTCTGTCTATGTTTCATTTTAGACAGTTTTTATTTCATTGTTTTTAAGTTCACTAAATCTTTTTTTTCTGCAATGTCTGTTTCATGCAGAAGTTCAGTTTGGGTTTTTTAGATTTCCATAGCTCTATTTAACATTTTGAACACATGAAATGGAGGTGTGATAGCTGTTTTCATGTCTTATCTGCTAATTCTAATACCTATGTCAATTCTGACTTGTTTTTTTTCCCTTATTTTAGTTTTATTTTTAAATTTTTTTTCCTGGTTCTTTGTATGTCTGATAATTTTCTTATTGAATACAAGACATTGTGATTTTTAGCTTGTTACATGCTGGATAATTTTTGTATTCCTGCTCATATTTTTGAGCTTAGTTCATGGACACAGTTAAGCTCCTTGAAAACATTAGAATTCTTTGGGTCTTGCTTTTAAGGTTTATTTTGAGGGTTAGAGCAACATTTATTTGAGGGTTAATTATCTCCCACTGTTGATGCAAATCACTTCTTGTCCTCTACCCACTGGCCTGTGTATCGTGAGTTCTTCCAGGCTGGGTGCTGGGAATGCTGGCATTATCTTTATTTATCTTTAGTTATTTAATTATCTTTAATTCTTTTTTTTTTTTTTTTTAATTATCTTTAATTCTTTCAAGTGTTCTTTCCCTGGCCTCCCAGGTAGTTTCTTCACACATATGCACTGATCATCACACATGTGCACAGATCATTACAAAGTGTGGCGGGGGGAGGGGCACCCTTTCAGATACCTGGAATTATGTCTTGGTGCTTCTCTATTCTCTCCAATGTTCTGTTCTGTGAACTCTAGCTCTCTTGGTAGCCTTACACCCCCAGCTCTGTCCCTTGTCTCACTCTGCCTGTTGGGCACTGTCAGGATTCCTCCTCTTGTGTTATGTCATGGAAATTTTTAAAGCAGTAAGCTGAAGTAATTGTAGGGTTCAGTTCATTTGTTTTCTGTCTTTTAAGGATCACTGTTTTTTATTGCTTATGTACTGTGCTTGAAAACTATTATTTCATATACTTGTTCATTTGTTTTGTTAACTGGGAAGATAAATCTAGTTCCTCCTATCCAATCTTGGCTAGCAGTGGAATTCTCTGGGGAGTGTTTTAAACACCAACATGCTTTGTCAATATTGTGACCAAGCCTGAAGACCAGGTTATGTGTGGCTTTTAAATAGCCTTTTCTTCTCTCAAAAAAAATTCTATTAATTTGTCACTTTTATCATTTGACATCCATGATTATACTGATATTTTCTTGCCTTCATTAAATCAATTGCTTTTTGGTAGGGTGCCAATTGAGAGCATTTTATATTTAATTGGGAAGATATTATTGTGGTCATTCTGATAAGGAAAAAATTACTTTCCATTTGGAAGAACATCAATGTTTTATTCTTATTTAATATGTAGGAGTAAAAGTCTATTCAATATGCTGGCCTGACTTGAAAGAGTTCACCTGTCATTAGATAGTGGGCAATTATCCACAGGTTTAAATAAGCCCCAAATTTGTGTGACTTTGTCTTTCTTAGATATTTCCTTTTCTTTCTGAGAAGGTGAATTAATTTTATGAGATGTTTGCATTGTTATAATGATATAAGAGTAGAAGCAGTAGAGTAGGACTCAGGAGAGCTGATTTCTATACCTACTTCTGCCACTAATTAACCATTTAACCTTGGGCAAGTCCTTGGACTTGTCTAGGTTCATGTTATTAATCTGTAAATTGAAGTTGATCACTAATTTCTAACATCCCTCCCAGTGCAAACACTCTTTGACATGTCAACAGATATTTGAATCCACGGTTCAGAGTACCGATTTTGAAGAATACATGACAAATAACGCAAGTATTTTGAAAATGCCATGAATGTGTACTGGTTCCTTGGAGGAAGCTGAAGATGTTGGTCGTGTGAAATGGTGAGACATATTGAGTGATAAAGACAGGTAAACTAACCAACCACCAAAACCTCACCATCAAAGTCAACCTTCTGTTAGATTTAGTAAAATGAATAGCTGGAAACAGGAGTTATTTAGAATGCCAGAGCTCGTGTGTAAACAGCTCACCTGTTAGTATCGCTGATATTGGTTCCCCTCCCTTCTTTATACTTTTTTTTTTTTGAGCTGTAACATACACACAAGAAAGTGTGTGAAGGGCACTCGCTTAAGTATACAGCTTGAAAGATTTTTACATATGTACACACCCACATGACCATCATCCTAATCAGGAAATGAAACAATTGTATCACTGCACAAAATTCCTTTTTGCCTCTTTCCAGTCAGTTCTTAGTCCTCCATTTTGCTTACCCCTACCAGAAGTAATCATTATTCTGATTCCTATCACTATTAATCTTGAACTTTATAGGTTTTCAATCATACAGTGCATAATCCTTTGGGTCTGGTTTTGCTCACTGGACATAATCCATATTGTTGACTGTACTGATAGTATGTTTTTAAAAACTGCTGTTTAGTGTCCTGTTGTATGGTCATACCATAATTTATTTGTCTGTTTATTTGTTCATGGGCATTTGAGTTGTTTGCCGCTTTTGGCTATTACGCTTATGAGCATCCTTTTACATGTCTTTTGATGGATATATGCATTCATTTCTCTTAGGTATTTACCGAAGGGTGCAATTGCCACAAGAAGGGTATATGTTTAGCTCTAGTAAATACTGACATGGGCCTGATTTGAGGTATTAGGTAGCTTTGGGTTTTTCATTTTCTGAGAGAAAAGAATCACTTTGAAAGGATCACAGAATGAGAGGATGGAAAGCAGGGACTGAAGAGGAGAGGTACAGAGTGATTTGGTTTAGATTCAGTGTATGCTGGGTTGTTAGATGATGACAGGTGGGAGGTCAAGTCTAGGCAAGCAGGGAGGTCATACTTGGGAGAATGTAGATCTCCTGAAGGAGCACAGGAAATAGATGCCCGTTTATAACATATGCCAGAGGAATGGTTTTACTTAGAATCTTTGGACACTGGGTTGCTAAATGATGACAGATGGTAAGTAGACAAAATTAGAAGCATCAGTCTCGAAGGGTTAAAATCATTAAAATTTAGAAACTGGTTGATTTTTCTAAACCATTTATCCTTAATAATTGTGCCAGACCAGTAAGCTTAATGCTGATGCTATATCAAATTCAATTAGAAATTAGGTCTAAGGTTTACTGTTTTAAAAAGAGGTCAAGAATTATAAGACACCAGAAGTTACATGCACAATTCTTTCTCTTCTACAAATACCCCTAAAACCAGAGAGGAGGAATTCTCTAGGGAAATCTGTTTTCAGTAGCTACCGGTCATTCCTGGTTTCATGATCCTCTTTCTTTCACCTGCCACTGTCAAAGAGAAAACCGTGAGCAAAGATTGATTCCTGGGAAATCTGAAGTTTGTACCTGCTGCATTCAAGAGGAAAGTAACTCACAATGATGGGAGGGGCAGAGGCTCAGTGTAGGGTAGTTTTACAAAGAGACAGCTTTTCTTTACCTCTTATTTGTGTTACACATTAGAAGAAATACTTGGATAAATGTGCAAAATTGTTTTGGAAAATACTTTTAAGTAGAATTTGCCTAGTGCCAGTAATAAAGTATTTTTTCTCAAATGATTTCTGAGAAACCCATATTTCCTTCTTTTTTCTCAGAATGTTGATAGATGTCTATGAAAAAAAAGGTGGTTGGTTGCCAAATGTTTATTCATCCAGAGGCTTAGCTGCAGTGCTTCTCAGTGTCTTGCTGTGCTGATTTGCTTGTGGTTCTACATGAGGAGAGCACAGTTTGAGGACTTTCCAAACTTGTTTGACTATAGGACCACATTTTTCTTGGAGCATCTCTTGGGATGGGTGCTCCATAGAATACATGCTAACAAATGCTCTGTTAGAGATCCAGGGCAAGGTAGACTTTAGATTTTTTTCTAGAATACTTCAGTAAAGGCACATCAAGTCAGGACCCAGTACACTTCTTTTTGTTCCTTCCTTTCTGAATTCCCTCCTCTGATCATTTTTCAAGTTCTTGCCAAACAAATTCTGAGTCAAGTGCTTGATATATACCATGACGGTTAAAGATTAAAGGTAAGACATTTGTTTGGTCTTGGTCTCGGTTTATTCATCTGTGAATCGAGAAGGTTGGATTGTGATTGCTAATGTCTCTTCCAGCTCTTTAATTCCATGCTTTTGATTCTGAATGCATGATCCCTGACCCTATGATACTAACTGTCCAGCTTGGGGCACAAAGGTAATGCAAATGACACAACTAGCAGGCAATTCAAAGTGGCACATGTCTCTGTGCTAAATTGTGTGGTGCAGATTAGAGGTGTTTTGCCAGCACAGAGAGGTGGAAGTAATGAGGCTGGAGCACTTCTACTCTCCCTGTTTTTTCTTGCCACATTAGGCACTCAACAGAGCCCCTAAAACAATGATTTAACCAGAATGTATTTGGCTATAGAGATATAAAATGCATTTACTACACACGAAGAGTTTGTTCCATGTCTGCTTAAGCTCACTTAATAACAGTGCGGAAGGTTAGTTACAATGTGAGATTAATGAACACACCTCTGTCAGTGTAAGCATTTAAAATTACTGAAACAGTCATTAGGTCACTGGTGTCTTTTGCAGAACTTGAAGACATGAACGAAAAGATGTTTGGGGCTAAAGGCATGAATGGTATCCTAGAATGTTAGAGCTGGAAGAGCCCCAAGGGCTCCCCAAGGTCAGAGACCAAGAAATCTTCTCCAAATAGGGCCAGATAGTCAATATATTAGACTTTGCCAGCCATGACATCACCACTGTAGCTACTCAACTCTGCTATTATAGTGCAAAAACAGCCATAGATACTATGTGGAGAATCAAGCATGGCTATGTTCCAGTAACTTTATATACAAAAACAGAAGGCCAGCTGGATTTTTGGCCTGAGGGCTATGATTGCCAGACCTTGATCTGGATGAAGACCAGAGTGGTCAAGTTTGATCAAAATCACGCAGTGATGTAGATTGAATTGTGTCTGTCCCTACCACATTCATATGTGGAAGCTTTAACCCTCTAATGGGACTGTATTTGGAGATAAGTCCTATAAGAAGGTAATTAAGGTTAAATGAGGTCATAGAGTGTGACCCAAGTATAAGATTAGTGTCTTTATCAGAGGAGATGCCAGAGAGCCTGATCTCTCTCTCTCTACCATATGAAGATACAGCAAAAAGAAGGCTGTGAAATAATAGAAAATATATGTGTATTGGTCTCTGCCCTCAGTTCCTGGTACAGAGCTTCTAAAAGTCCTTGGAATTTCATGGGTGATGGGAGCATCTTTTGTTTTAATGAGATGTCTCTGGGTGGGCTTTTGGATAGGGGCTAGTCACTAGAAAGATGAAGCTATGATTAGTAGCTTGGAACTTTCAGCTCCTCTTCTAACAACTCCCCTTTCCCTATTGCCCCCCTCCACCATTATCTGGAGAAAGGCTGGCAATTAAGCTAATAGTTGGTGATGCTTAGAGTATGAAGCACCCATAAAAAATCCCAAAAGTATAGGATTCAGAGAGCTTCCGGGTTAGCAAACACATTCATATTCCCGGAGAGTAGAACAGAAGGTCTTCTGACCCTTCCAGACCTCACCTATGTATCTCTCCACCTGACTGTTTGCTTTAAAATATCCTTTGTAACTAAATTGACACTGGTAAGTAAACTGTTTTTATGGGCTCTGTGAGCCACTCTAACAAATTAACAAACTTAAGGAGGGGATCATGGGATCCTTAGATTTATAGCCAAGTCAGATAGAAGTTGTGGGTAATCTGGGGAGCTTATGATTGGAATCTGAAGTGGGAGGCAGTCTTGTGGGACTGAGTCATTATCCTGTGGGGTCTGCACTAACTCCAATTAGTGTCAGAATTGAATTGAATTGGACTGTAAGACACGCAGCTGGGCTCAGAGAATTGGTCAGGTTGGGGAAAAACCCCATATATCTGGTGTCAAAAGTGTTTAGTGTGAGACTAAAGGAAAAAACAGTGAGATTTGTCTTGACTGTGGCCATCTACAAGCCAGAAAGAGGATTCTCATCAGAACCTAACCACATTGGCAACCTGATCTTGGGTGTCCAGGCTCCAGAACTGTGTGAAAATAAACTACTGTTGTGTAAGCCACCTAGTCTGTAGTATGTTGTTATGACAATGTGAGTTGACTGACCCACACAGCAAGTTTGGAGTTGGAGGGCTGGTGTTCAGATCTTGTTCTTGCTCTTCTTGTTTTTCTTCTTGTTCTTGTTGTTCTTCTTGTTCTTGTTCCCCTTCTTCTCCTTCTCGTATCCCTTCTCGTTCTCCTTCTCCCCCTCCTCCTCCTCCTTCTTCTTCAAATTTGTATGTTTATGAGAGAGAGGGAGAAAGCATCAGTAGGGGCAGGTGCAGAAGGAGATGGAGAGATAATGTCAAACAGACTCCCCGCTGAATGGGCAACCCAATGAAGGGCTCAATCCCACAACGCTGAAATCATGATCTGAGCCCAAACTAAGGGTCAGATGTTTAACTGACTGAGCCACTCAGGCATCCCTGTTGTCCAGATCTTCTGACGGCATTCCAAACAGCTTTGGGTAGAAGAATGAACATATTGGCCCAAGTTTGAAAAGAAAAGGGCTTGATTTTTTTAACCATTTCTCCTTTGTATACTTTGACTCAATATACAGATTACTGGATTGAAGAATTAGATCTTTATTTTGGAAAACTCCTTTTTGGAAGCGTCAAGTAGGATATAAAATAAAACCTGTTAGGGGACTGAAGAAAGGCATGGACAAACATTGGGGATTTGGACCACATTTCTTAACTTTGCTACCATCTTCTTTGGAGAATGAATCTCTCCCTTCTCTGGCTGCTTCGATTATTCATGTGCTTCTCATATCTTGTCTTTACTACATGCTTGTTTTCATCCCTAAATCTTCTTGAGGGTACAGCCACATTTTACATTAACCGTATCTAGCTTGTAACATGAATTGTATGTGAATGGAATTGAACAGTCTTGGGTATTACAATGCATTCATACAGTTAACAAACATTCGTTGAGCATCTATTAGGTGCCCAGCTCTGTATTAAATGCTGAAGGTAATGGTAACCTCATGGAGTTCATAGACTGGTAGGGAAGACTCATCCAACGATCTTATCATTCAGTTTAATGCACATTTACAAATTTTGATAAATGTTATAAAGGAAAGGTAGAGATGCAATGAGCCACAAAATAGAAAACCCCAAAAGGCTTTCCTAAGGAACTGATGTTTGTATTGAGACCCAAAAATGAATAGGTATTAACCAGATGAAGGCAAGATATGGGGTAGAAGAACATGGGCAGAGACCTTGAAATTAAAGGAAGACTGGTGCATTTAAGGAATTGATAAAGGGCCAGGATGGCTGGAGCACAGATACACAAATCAGAAGGAAATGACAAGGGCCTGGCCACTCAGAGCCTTGTAGGTTGGGTAGTGGTTGTCTTAAGCATAATGAGAAACCGCTACAGAGCTTTAAGCATCTTTTTTGTTATTATTATTAACACATAATATGTTATTCGTTTCAGGGGTACAGGTCTGTTATTCATCAGTCTTACACAATTCACAGCACTCATGATAGCACATGCCCTCCCCAACGTCCATCACCGAGCCACCCCATCTCTCTCCCCTCCAGCAACCCTCAGTTTGTTTCTTGAGATGCTTTAAGCATCTTTTAGATCATTCATGCTGCAGTGTATTACAGGAGGACAAAAATATTGTGAGAGACAGGTCCAGAGATGCTGCTCCATGATAGTGGTTTGAATCAGTTCTTGGTAGGGGTTGGAGAAAGCAGATGGAATCTACTTTTAGGAGGCTTTGAAGAGGACCGAATTATAGGGGTGAGGGAATACAAAGGTTTAGATAAGTCCCAAATACCTGACTTATGAAACTGGAGAGATAAGCGTGCTATTCCTTGGCTAGGGAACACTAGAAGTGATTGGGGTTTTTAAAGAAGGACAGGTGGGAGTGGTCTGTGCTTGAGTTTGAGGCACCCATGGACAAGTTGAATATGCAGTTAGGTATGTGGACCTTGTTGGGTTCTTCCTTAACCACAGTTGAATTTTGTGATATCTCCAAAAGGCAAAGGGAAAGCAAAAGTATTTTGGATGAAAATGAATATGGAAAGATTAACTCACCTGTCTCTGATTTATGTTCCCTAGGAATATCCCCTGGAGTTATGTTTGATAGGAAATCCCTTGGCTGGTGTTGTCTTAAATCAAAATAATACTGCTCAGGAACATCCTTCCTCCAGTCTGGTAGATCAGATGGTAGCTTCTTCAGGCAGTGATACTGCAGGTTTTGTTTTTTTCCCATCTGTATTTAAAAGAAAATCTGAACTCTCTCCTTGTATCTTGCAAGATTTGGCCTTAATCTGTCTCTCTAATGTCATCTGGAACTCCTCTCCCTCAATTCTAGCCAGGCTGGCTCCCTACTTGTTGCTCTCACAAACCACACTCGCTTTACTTCAGACTGCTTGAACTTGCAGTTCTTTCCTTGGTATGCTCCTCCTTTGCTCTCTTGATGGCAGCCCCTTCTCTGCAAGAGGTTTAAACCTAATCCCTCCTCCTCCTTGTTCACTCAGTCTAAGTGCTCACTGCCATCCTTTTCTATTCCATTACCCTATTTTATTTTCTTCACTGATCTTACACTAGCCAAAACTAGGTTTATGCATTTACTCATCTATCTCTCCTTGTTGAATGGAAGTTTTATGAGATAGGAAGAGGGTCTCTCTTGTTCAGTGCCCTATCACCAGCATCTTGGTGTCTGTTAAGGCTTAACAGTATCTTAAATTGGACATGCTCAATAAATTTCTGTTTAGGGAATGACTCCCACTAGACATTGGGAAAACACAGATAAATATTGAGGAGGAATCTCAAGGTCTGCAAATGTCAGACTTTGGAGAGAGGTTGATGCTCTGGAGAAGGGTAGGCTGTGAGGGACAATTTTGTGCTGAGATAGTAAATGGCTCTGAAAAGTCCAGTAGAAGCATTCTTAATCCTCCTCAACCTCAACGACTTACTATATTAATCCAAACTCCCCTGCCCTATGTAAACTTGAGTGTCTCCAGCCCTTTGAATACCTCAGCTAGAAGTCTGCTGTTTAGTACACCTGGGTACTACTAATGCCAACAGGTAAATTGTAGAGGTAAATTTCCTCTTTGAGAAAGAAAATATAAAATCAGAAGCAAAAGTCTTCCTTAATAATGGAGTCATCTTCATCAAAGGAAAACCAGTAAATAATCTTCTTCTTCTTTTTTTTTTTTTTTAAAGATTTTATTTATTTGACAGAGAGAAACACAGCCAGAGAGGGAACACAAGCAGGGGGAGTGAGAGAAGGAGAAGCAGGCTTCCTGCCGAGCAGGGAGCCTGATGTGGGACTCAATCCTGTGTCATGACCTGAGCCAAAGGCAGTTGCCTAACCAACTGAGCCACCCAGGTGCCCCTATCTTCTTGGATCTAAAATTGCTTAGTTTCTAGGTGCTGTTATATTGGATTTGTGATTTAATAAACCAAATGAAGGTCTTTGGATAACTGAATAATCAGCTGAGATGAATATTTTTGAGAAGATTGAAATTGATTACACTCTCTGTTCCTACCATAAGGGATAGATTGCTTCACGGATTTTTCTGCCATATAATATAAAGAGGTAGGGATTATCTTTGCTGTCAGATTGTCTTGTTACAAGACTAAACTTCGATGCTTGTAAAGCCTGTTTTAGTCATTGCAAAAAATCATAAAACATGGCCAGGTTAGAAGATAATTACAGGTTGCAAATTTTACTCACTTAAGCAATCTAGATAATCTGAACCTAAAATGAACTTTTTAGCAATATGTAGAAAATGAATCAAAAAAGTGAAGGGTGAGTTATCTAAATCCTTATTAGCATCAGTCAGTGACAGCTTCCTTTCTCTAGTATTAGCTGTGGTCCTACCCCAGAATGGGTTGGAAGGTCACTGCCAACCTTTGCCTCTTTGATTCTCTGACTCATCTGTCTATAATGCTTAAAATCTCGATCAACCCTCTTGTGACTGAGATATTCTTTTAAAATTGCATGCTCATAGATTGGAAGAATTAATTTTGTTAAAAAATTTTATACTGCTCAAAGCAATCTACACATGTAATGTGATCCCTTTCAAAATAAAAAAAATAAAATTGCCATTATTTTTCTGAATATGAGTTACATGAATTAATTGTAGAAAATACTGCAAAATATAAGGCAGAAGATAAAAATTGCTGTATCACACCATCAGGAAAAAAAGTTAACATTTTGGGGGTATTCTTATCCAGCCTAAGTTGTTTTATTTTTAGGAAATTTGTCTTATAATGTATTATGTCCTACTTTTTTGCACTATTAGATTATGAATATTTATCTGTGACATGAAATCTTTTTTTTTGTGAAAATTATTTTAATGACCCCATAAATATTCCATTGTACAGATTAACATTCCCCTACTTTTAGACAAATTGATTGTTTCCAGTTTCTTCCCTTCCTTCCTCCTTCCCCTGCCTCTTTGACTTTTTTGTAAACCTCAGTTTAGCTGTCAATTTTATTTCAAGATGGCAACTTGAGTTATAAACTTAAACCATAACTTGAAAATCCTTAGAAGTGCATTTAATTAGAAGCAATTTATTCATAAGTAATCACGGAAAAAGGAGAAAATGTGGAGCTAGAGAAGACAACTGGGTAAGCATTACCAAATTCCAAACTTTCATCTTTAGTGAAGGTAAGGTTTAGTTTAAGGTTCAACATTAGGCAGAGAAAGGTTTCATTGTCATACAGACTAGTTTCCATTCGGACTACGAAGTGCTTCCAGCTCTCTCAGAAAAATGAGATGCATTTACAGAAGGTTCTTTGTTTGCAGCTTCACATCTGAGCTGCTCTTGGCATTTGCCTCCTCTCCTGCCAAGCAGGGACGTGCTGCACAGGCTTTGGCTCCACTCTGGTGGCCCAGTGATTCTGTTCCTTTTCACAGGTTATATCGTGCACCAACTTCTGTTGGCCCACGGGAGTCTTTGCTTCCTTTTGTTCTTTAGCATGCAGCCATTTTTGGCAAGAATCCTTTAAGACCACCAGCAATATTTTTCCTAAGGACATCAAACAGTGGGGCATTGGAATCAAGGACTGCTGCTTTTCCCCACTCAACCAAATCCTGGGTTTTTGATTGAAGCTTGCTTCACTCTTCTAGCTAAGTGGGTTGTTGCCTATTGAATCGATCACCTCATTCTCCTAGGGATGAATCACAGAGGTGAATAACAAAATGGTGCTGTGGTAGAGACAGTAGTGCAGTAATGACAGAGATATTTGAGTAGGAAGCACATAGCAGACCCAGTGCAAACCGTGTTAGGGCCCTGGACTTCAGGTTCAGGAGGAGGCTGGAAGAAATCCTCAAAGTTCCCATAAAGAACTTTTGTTGGGACATCTGGGTGGCTCAGTAGGTTCAGCGTCTGCCTTTGGTCATGATCCCATGGTCCTTGACTGGAGCACCAGAGTGGGTCCCTGCTCATCATCGGGGAGCCTGCTGCTCCCTCTGCTGCTCCTCTGGCTTCTGTTCTCTCTCTCTGACAAATAAATAAATAAAATCCTTTTTTTTTTTTTTTTTTTAAAGAACTTTTCTTACACACTCAGCAAGAGGTAACAAAAGATAAGATGTGATAGCCCTTTGGTCTTCTTTCCTTTTTTTTTTTTTTTAAGACTTTGTTTGAGACACCAAGAGTGAGAAAGCACCGGAGGAGGAGCAGCAGAGGGAGAAGCAGGCTTCCCAGTGAGCCAGGAGACTGATGTGGGGCTCAATACCAGGATTCTGGGATCATGACCTGAGCCGAAGGTAGACACTTAACAAACTGAGCCACCCAGGTGTCCTGGTCATCCTTACTTCTTTTCTAGAGAGAACTGCATTTTCCAGAGAAGGAGCCATAATAACAGTGGCAGAAAGTGTCACATGAAACAAAATAGTGGGGTCCCAGGCAGTGAGCGACTCTGCGTTTGTGGCCCGGAGGGGAGAACCAGTCAGCTGTGGTGCTAAGAAGGAGGCTTCTAATTTTTTTTAAATTGATCATTATTATGAATATGTTTTGTTAAGTTTGATTCTAGTAAGAAGACACAAATGCTCAGTCTATTTTTCCTATGAAAACTCAGCTTTTTTTTTTTTTTTTCTGTTTCTTTTTTAAAACTGTGTTGGTGGGAGTCACACAGTCAGTCCTCGGAAGTAGAGTTGGAGAGGTTAGGCCAGCGGCCAGCGTTCCAAGAGCCCATGAACATGGCCCTGAGGCCCAGGCTGTGTTTCCACGTCAGCAGAGACATCTTAAGCTGAAGGCTCTGCTTATAGCTCATGCTTCCCTTTAGAGAACATTGTGCCCAGCTCCGCATTTCAGGTCTCATTTGTCAACGTGGCCGCCAGCTGAGCAAGCAGTGGTGGAATCGGAGTGGATGCGGATGCTGGGGTGCACTTCAGGACTGAGCGCGAGTGGAGTGTGTACACAGTCTCAGGTGGTGACAGCCCTCATAGGACTGAGTTTTGTGTATTGATGGAAGTCCTTGCTGACCACATTATTATTCATGGCAACAATTTCAGGTAGTTAATTATTTATTACATTCTTTCCCTCTAGTGGATGTAATGGAACAAAGAATCTTTATACAAGGACTATACAAATGTTGTCCTTCTACCTTACATAGTGGAAGGCATTTTTGCCAGTTAAAGATAATTGCTATTGTTAAATATTGATAGAGCATTAAAAAAATTTTTTTTTCCTAGAAATAAAAGTAAAGGGAACAACTGTGGGAAATATAATCTATCCAACTTGGCCTTTTCATCCAATGAATACCAGGCCTCAAGGAGGAAGAAAATTATTTGGAGGGAGGATGCCTTCCTTTTGAATAGCAGATCTCCCAGGTGCTAATTATTGCCTGAGACATGAGAGAAGGGAGACCTTTTACAAGGTTCCAAGCTGGAGTATAGCCATCCGTGTACTCTAACAGAGGGCACGCTGCCCAGAGAACCCAGAAGGAAAGTGAAGGTTGGCTGCTGCAATAAGAGCAAGGTGAATTAGGAAGGTGAAGGTCTCTGATATCACTGCAGAGAATGGAGTCTCAGGCTTGAACAACTAAATCGGAAGCAGTGGCAGGCCCTGGACAGATCAGAGCAAAGCAAATTGTGATCCAGAGTCAACTTTGACTACAGCACTCCCAGGAGCAGAGAGGTCAAATCACAGAGTCCTGCCTGGAGAAAGGCAGGTGCCCCACCTTTCCCCCGTCCCAGATTAATCTGAAAGGCCTTTATTTTTATAAAAATAAGATGAATTTATTAATTCACTTCCTCTTTTCAAAAAAGACTTGAAGAGGGTACTAGAACATCAAGCATGAGGTTGAAGGAAGGAAAATCAACTCCAAAGGGTACTGTGGAACTTCAAACAGGAGATTGTGCACGTGGAATGAAGAAAAGGCAGATTTGCCTCTCTGCCTTGGTGATGGCATGCTATGGTGGTGGTGGGAGCAGAGGGGTGTGTAACCGATAATTACTGTGTGTGTGTGTGTGTGTGTGTGTAAGGGTCATTCATGGTAACCTCCTACCACTGGGTCAGTCTGTAGCCACTGTTCAAGGCTCCAGAGATTTGAAAGGATGTGGACTTAATTTAGGACCAACAGGATCGGGAAATTTAAGAGCATCCCTTGGCATTTAGATGCTACTTGAGCACCCTGTCCCCTGCCCCACTCTGTTCTGGCTGTGAATGTTTCAGCAGATAAATTAGAACCCTTTAGGTGCTCACAGGTGAAAGCATCCACACACACAAATTTCTTCCTCCTTCTGATTGTGTTCTTAAGTTCATGGAGCCCCCAGACCCCTGAGTAGCAATCTAGGGATGTCTCTCCATTGGTTTTGTCCAGGCAGTTTTGGGATTTCTTGGAGCATCTTTTTCCAGCTCTCAAAAATGTCTCAGGTACATCTTGATGAGATGAGATACCCAGCAGAAAAAGGAAATCTTATGTTGGGATTGGAAAAAAGACCAATATTTGAAATAAATTGAGTAATTTAGAATTAGATGACTGCAAAGGAGAGTTTAGGACTGCAAGGAATGGTGTGATGGTGTGATGAGTTCACATGCCTCACACAGAGGCACAAAGCAAATGGAGTTGCTTTGTTTTCTAAAACACATGTGGTCTTCCTTACCAAACCACACTCAGCTGAGTGGTGGTAGTTAGAAAAGATGTGAAAACCATCTTTAAATTTGTCCCTCACCCCCTAAGATGCCATGGTGCCCAAATAGACTGAGGTGCAAGGCAAGCGTGACCTCGTGTTAGCAGGGCAGCCATGGGTTTTCAGACCCCTGCAACATCCATCAGTTCTTCATGGGTCTTCACTGTGTGGTGGCTGACCCCATCTGTTCCCTGTACTGGGGTTGGAAGAGGGCCTATCTGGCCATTGGGAAATTAGCACCCAATCTTGAGTTCCTGGTTTTGCTACTGATCATGAAGCTCCTGAATGCTTGACCATTTTTTCAGGATTGCAAACCCCACTGGCCCTCTCTCATCTCCTAATCCCTGTTTCAGGGTGGGTGGGAGGACCTGGATCTCTTGCATGTCTTTGCCCAGGCCTCGAGAAGTCAGGAGCACTGGTAGGGCTCCTCTGTTCAGCCTTCTCCCTCTACTAGGGCTGCAATTTGTTCACCTGCTGCTTAGGGTAAGGCCTGCCTGCAGCCCCCCAGCCATCCTGAGCTATGCCCAGGAAGTACACCAGTCCCACATTCTACCGAAAGTTCTTGTGTTTCTCCATCTGTCTGTCTAGATGTTTCTCTCATGCTTCCTGTGCTGAGTCCCACTTCAGAGGGGACACATGAGGTCATGGGAATGTGAGCTCTCCTTTTTCCAATGGGATTTGGAAGAGGAAGGTTTTTCCTTTTCTCTTCCTGTCTGGCAGGGCCTTCCTTGACATCATATTTCTCTCCTTCCTGAAATGGAATTCACTTTCTGTCGGTGCCTCGAACCATACATCAAGAAGAGCTTCATAAAAATTTTCCTAATTTTTCATGAGTCTGGAGACAGTGGGGAGTTCTCATCGTTGTGGAGTCTTCTGTTGTCCCGGTTGTTGGGAAATGGAGGCGGGTGATGATCGAACACATGCTGCTTATGGTTTACAGTTAAAACATTAAAATCATGTACATTGGAACCAAAAGCTTTCCCTTCGCAAATTGAGCAGCCACGGTTTCTGTGTTAGAAACTACTATTAACACTTCTTATTTTCAGAACTTGGGGTGCTGTAAAGGTCCTGAAAAAAATGGCAGTTTGGCTGGAAGCGTTCATGCTTGGTTTCAACACATTCACAGGACATTCACAGGAAATAATTGCAAGTTCACACAATATGCTCTGTGGGTATGATTCCGATCAGCTCTCAAGAGCACTCAGGAATGAAGGCTCCCAGCCATTTATACAAAGAGTCATTAAAATAATGATAAAAGGGCCTCAGTGTGATTGAAGGGAGCGGAAAATAATGAGATATTAAGGCAAAGGTTTTTATCTTTCTTTGGATCAAAAGATGCTGGGCACAGCAGTGGATCTGAGCTTCTATTATACTCAGAACTACTCTTAGGGTTTTAAGGATTCACGTCATGTTAGTTTTGTTTGCTGAGTCCAGGTCATAATAAAATTTCATTTTGTGGGGGAATCATGGGACATAAGAACAATGAAGGAGCACAGGACGGGAGTTTACTCCTTATAAGAAAACAGTGCTAAAGATTTGAGACTTTACTCTTACGAAGGAGGGAAGAAAGGACCTTTATGTTGGCAGCTGCATTTCCTGAGAGCCCTGTGAGTACCGAACCTTGATATAAATGCTGTGAAGGCTGAACGGGAAAATGCCAGATGGGACACTTACTTTAAGATTCATATAAGCTGTGTTGGAAGGTAGAACGTGCTTATGTGGAAGGACGAGTTCACCAAACAAACGCAAGTTAACATAAAATAACTGTGCCCAGCCTAAGAAACAGAAAGCTGAAAATCTGAACCTGGAAGACTTAACTCATAAAGCATATCTAACAGCTACATGTGTAACTGATGAACAGATAGAAGATAAATTAAAGATGTAAATACGTATTCAATTTAACAGAAATTATAGCTCACTTCTGTGTCATAGCTGATGGTTTACAGAGCATTTTCATACACTTATATTTGCATTTTTCACTACTCTAGTCATTAACCCATTTTTCTGGGACGGTGATCATCAGGGTCTCATACAACTGTCACACCATAGAATCCTCACCACTGTTCTTTACCACAAGACCTGTGCCTGACACATCGGAGGCACTCAATTTTATTTTTTTAAGCAACTTAAAACATGGCATAGTAAAAGTTGAGGGACAAAAGAAGAAGAACAGGAGTGGTGGAAACAGCATTGGTGGGGACTCAGGACATCTGTGTTCTAGCACCAATACTGCCATCAAATATCTGTGTGATTTTAGGAAGTCAGTTTCCCTTTGTAAGCCTCTGGGTCCTTGTTTGTGAATGGATAATGTCTAAGGTCTCTTCCATCTCTAAGTTCCACCATATGGTTGCTTTACTCCTGATGTTGACTGAGATTTACTATGAGCTAGCTCTTGTGCCAGACCCATGATCATGTTCAACCTATACGGGATTTCATGGTCATGCTGTTATCCCATTTTACAGATGAAGAATCGAGCAAATGGAGAGGTTGAGTAGCTTGCTCAAGATTACAGAAGCAGTAAGTGGGAGAGTCTGGAACATGACTCCAAAATCCCCACGGTGGTGGAAGGTAAGCGCACGTGTGTGCATGCGTCTGTGTGTGTTCCTCCGCATTTGCGATATTCTTCAGGGCACTGGGGAGGGTGTTGAGTAATAAAGAGCTGAGGAATATCAATCTGAATCCTGTGAGCAGTCACAAGGTACAGTTTTTGAATAGATAAATTTGTTACTGCTGATGGCAACTGAAGTCTTTGTGTAGACCGTAAAAAATGAAAGCATTTTCTTTTCTTATTGAGCAACCAGCCACATGCCACACAGCTCTTCATTCATAGATCTCAAAGTACTTACCAATCACCTTGGCTTCAGAAAATGCTTGATCACTGCCGCTTGCAATCACATTTTCTTGATTGCCTCCTCAAGTTAAAATATGTTTTTGCACTCTCATAAAAAAGAGACTAAAAATAATAGGTGATATTATAATGGGCAATTCATAATCAGAGAATTGATTTGAGATCTATTATGACCAGGCAAGCAAAAGTGATATTCTAATGAAGTCTTTTGAACAACACTTCTCCCTCTTTGATTCCTCAATAGACTGACAATTTGTCATTTTGGAAAGGGTTTATCTTTTGCCCTGCCATTATACTGGGAATAAGGCTGTAGATCCTCTCCTATGAGGTGATGTCTCAAATAGAACATACCTGAGCGTTTCCACCTCCCAAGGAAAGATGCTTATAGAATTACTTCTTGACGTACACGGTTCTTATAAAATAGTAACCCTCACACTTTTTTCCTTTATTGAGGAATAGTTTATGTACAGTGAGCCCATATATCTGAAGTTCAATGCCTCCTGATAAATATATATACCTGGCTTACTATCATTTAAACTGAGATACTAAACATTTTTATTACATTCTTGAAAGTTTCCATGTATCCCCTTTGTCAAATCCTCTCACCCAAGACAACAGCTGTAGATCTGCTTTTTAAAATGTGTATTCTTCAATTTCATATAAATGGAATAATTAGTCAACATATTGTTTTGAGATTCATCTGCATGTGTTCATAGTTTTTTCCTTTTCATTGCTGAATAATATTCATACTCATTGTGTGAATATACTACAATTTGTTTAACAACCCTCAAACATTTGCATCCTGGTCCTACCTACAAAAAATATTCTAGGGCGCCTGGGTGGCTCAGTGGGTTAAAGCCTCTGCCTTCGGCTCATGTCATGATCTCAGGGTCCTGGGATCGAGGCCCGCATTGGGCTCTCTGCTCAGAGGGGACCCTGCTTCCTCCTCTCTCTCTGCCTGCTTGTGATCTCTCTCTCTCTGTCAAATAAATAAAATCTTTATAAAAAAATTCTAAGAGATTTGTAAACATTTCATTTTATATGTATATAAACATATAATATATTATAAATATATAAATATAAATTATATATATGTAAATTTGGGGTAGAGTGTTCTTGATATCCAGGATTTGATTTATTTTGGGGGGAGCTTGACTTTTGAGTTCACTCAGATCCTGGAAGACATCCCTTTATCTAGACAGATAGCAGGCTAATTTTTAATTAATTGATGATTACTACATTTATCAGGTAATTTATTTCGAGCCTAAGATATCCAAGTCCTAACTGCTGGGCATGCAAAGATACATGATCCCTACCTTGCTGCTCACAGTCAAGTGAAGAAGACGGATGTGGAAACAAAGAAGTGCAGCATAGTAGCTCATATATCATAGAGAACATGCACCTCTGTGAAGATCATGAAAGGCTTTCCAGAGGAGGGGACATTTGAGTTGGATTCTAAAGCTCTATGTCTGGCCTCTTGACAGTGGTCTAGTAGGTGGCAGGAATGTGGGCCATTGCAGGGAGTGGGAACATGCAGCTGGACGTATAATGTGACCCGCACAGTAGAATGGCTTGTGCATTCCTCAGAAGATGGGCAAAGGTCAGACTGTGAGAGGTTTTGCAAGTTCTTTGGACTTATGGTTATAGAAATGGTGATTTTATCAAAGGATAATAATACTGCAACTTACAATTGGTTGCATTAGTTAAAAGAACCCTTTACAATCTAAACTTTCAAATGATTACCATGTCACTTTGGATTAACCAAGGTGTCCAAAAGCTTTATGTCTTGGCCTTCAAGGAGGTTTTTCCTCAATTTTCCTTTCCTACTTGCTTGATATTAGCAGGGAGTATGATTGGGGGATCCCTGTCTCTATTCCTTACTGATGGCACCACTATTTTTCTTTCCTCCTTATTTTCTCCACAGCAATCACTCCTTTTCTCATGCCAACTAAGAAAAAAACAAAATCTCTTCTCACTTTCTTTTTCCATATTCTTGTGCTCAGGTGTCAAATCTGGCCAGTCTTCCATGCTTTGGCCCCCAGAAGGAGTGCCCATTTTCTAGGCGTACCAGAACTCTCAGGAGTTGAAACTCTGTAGCAGTTTACTAGGGATTATAAATAAAACCTCACGCTTTAGTAGCAAAACTGTGACCTCAACCCTATTGGGTTCTTTTGGTGACACCTTCCCTTCTGCTTTTGCTTGTCCTGTCCCAAGTGCTCTGGTTGCCTCTTTGAAAGAGTGCTAAAGAATGACCTCCTGAATGGGTACCCTTACTGTATTTCCAAGATGACCATTCTGTAGCCTGAAATGAAATGGGAACCTTGAGTCAGGTCAGTGAGGCATAGATGCTGGTTTGTTCTCTGTCTTCACTGAAGCTCCCACAAAGGGAAATGACACAAATTGCCATGGAAAGTATTAGGTAAACAACGTATAGGGCCATGTAATCTTCTGCCCAAGAACAAGTACTTTCCCCAGGTAATCCTGGAGCTCACAAATATATTTGAAAGATAATAGCAGGGCAGTCATTTACTCATTATTCATCATGTATTTCCTAAGGTCCTGTTGTATGTCAAGCACTTTTCTAAAATTTGGGGAAAGAGAAATCAGAAAGACTTGATTCTTTCCTTCATAAAGCTCTCAGTCTAGTTGCAGATGGGGACACAGGGACACACACATGCAATGCATTGCAAGATGTTGAAGTTTATTAGAGAGTCATATACAGGGTAACTAAGAAATGGCAGAGGAAGCACAAATCACCTGGAAAGATTAGGCAAAGTCTCCCAGAAATGGTGATGCTGGGTTGACACTTGAACACAGGTAGGAGTTGGCTATGTAGACCTCAGGGCAAAACTCCTCGATCCTTCTCATGATCAACACACATAAGGGAGCACTGAGGCCTAGGATGGAAGAAGTGGCATTAAAGGTGAGGGATGGGAGAGAGGACACAGCTTTTCCCCCTTATATACCAGTGACCGATATTAGTTCAGGTAAGAGTGAGGTAGGTTGACTGTGTAGGCAGAAATGGTAGGCTTTTTTTTTTTTTTTTTAAGATTTTATTTATTTGACAGAGAGAAACACAGCCAGAGAGGGAACACAAGCAGGGGAATGAGAGAGGGAGAAGCAGGCTTCCCGCTGAGCAGGAAGCCCGATGTGGGACTCAATCCCGGGTCTCCAGGATCATGACCTGAGCCGAAGGCTGTCGCCTAACCAACCGAGCCACCCAGGTGCCCCGGCTTTTTTTTTTTAAGGTAAAAAAATCAAAATGATGCAGAATCTGTATGGTGCCAACTTCTAGTAAGAATTTTGGGGGCTCCCCCAGGCTTGGGGGAGCATGCCACCCATGAGCGCCATTTTTCTCCACTAAGGCTGCTCTTGGGGTTCTGAGGGCCATTGCACATGGTTGTATGGGATCATTGACCATATTTTCAGAGGGGAGTGCTAGCAAGAGATTTTCTAGTCCTTCGAGTTTTTTTCCTTGCTAGTGTTTATTCATTTATTTTCCTGGTTTTATTGAGATATAATTGACATATGCTCTCCTCCCCCCATTTTAGAGTTAAAGAAACTGAGTGCCACTATTAAGCCAGCACTTATGGTCATGTCTTCTTGGTCAAGAGTCTGGACTCACTTTAATAGTAATAAGGGCAAATAACTAAATATTTGGTCTGTGATGCTCCTGGAGAGTGAGGGAGGGCATAAAGGGGACCATATTTGATTAGCAATATTTAGGAGAAGGTTGAGGAGGGAATTTGGCAGGGGACACACTTGGACATGAGTAACACACAGGAATGTGTTCAATGTGGGCAGCTGGGCTATAAAGACAGATCCCTGCTCTGAGCCAGAGGGTGAGGAGAGTTAGTTTTCTGAAATCTTGACCACTCCTTTGTTTGGCTTATAGTCTTTATCTCCAGATAGGAAACTTGTCTCTGAACCCTAACCCAGCCTGCCTTCAGACTCCTGCAGCCTCCCCTGTCCAGATAGTACTGGGGAGATTTTGTGGGGTTTACCTGGGGTGGTAATCTTAAACCTCCCTGATGGGAAGATGCTTTTTCTGAGCTCACTTTCTATGGGTAACATTATTGGGTTGATAGAATTTAGGGCTGGAGTACAGACCATGTAAAAGTAGATATAATAGAGAAGAAGAGGAGGCTGGGTATCTATAAATTTGGATCTTCAAGGTACATTTGAGAAGGGCCTGGCTTCACTTCTGTTTGCTCTGCTGCTCTTCTCTCTCCCTTCATTTCTACCACACCAATAAAATACAGGCATGGGTGGTATTTTAACAACAAGAGTTGTATAGAAAATAACAGTGAATTAAACAAATAGAAACTTATTTCTCTTTCTGGAAAATTCTGGATGGATGGCTTAAGGATATGACACTCGACAATGTCAGAGACCCAGGCTCCTTCTCTCTTTCTGATTGACGATGTTTAACCCTAACTTCATGGTCCAAGATGGCAGCCTTGTATTCTAGGTTGCAAGAGATAGGGACAAAGAAGAGGCAAAGGATGCGTTTACATGCTTCCTCTTCAGGATGGTAAATGCCTACTACCACAGGACACAGCTCTCTGCTTCCCATTGGCTGTAATGTAGTCACATACCCACACTTAACTGCAAGGGAGTCTGGAAAATATTGTATTTATTCCAGGTAGTCAAGCACCTAGGTAAAAATTGGGAAGCATTACAACATTCTCTGTCACATATACATTATTTTACTTGATCCTTTCAGTGACTCAGTCAGGTAGGCATTGTTGACCTCTTTTTTAAACAAGGGAAGTAAATATTGAAAAGGCCACAAGTTTTTAAAGAACTGGACCCCAGTCTAGTACAATGTGTGTCCCAATATGTTACTTTGCTCCTAATGGTTTACACATAGTAAGTACCCAGGAAATAACAATTATCTCTATTTTTGCAACCATACATAGTATAAAATAGAGCTCTGCTCTCTCTTTGGGTTATTTTAAGGACTTCTTTATTTCCCAGGGTCCCAGTTTTCTGCACTGTGCTCCCTTTCTTGTACTACAGGATGATTTCAGCCCTATGACAAGACCCTTTCCCTCCCAGGGAGAAGAGTCTACCTAAATATGTGAATTGCTCAGAGCTGCCTTGCTTTCCAAAGTGGATCAAGCTACTGGCGTATGAAGGGGAATGAACACACCCAATTCTTAGTCACCCGATACGTTTTCCCATTTTGGTCTTGTCAGCCAATTTAGTGCAGTACAATTGAAGCAGGAGAGAGGGGGCATTCAGTGAAATGGCTTCCTTCTCAGCCTCCGGCCTTTCTCTTTTGCACGGTAACATTGTTGGAGGAGAGATTTGTCTTCTGCCTGAGGTAGCCCATGTGTAGTGGCTTAATTGATTTGCACGAGTTCCGTTTCGATAGGGCCAAAGGTTATGAGATTATATTAGGAAAAGGGTTAATATAGGTGCTTGAATTATTGAATTAATTGACTGATTAACTCATGTAAATTTGGCCCCAGAGGTGGCTCACAGCAATCGGCTGTTATGTGAACTTAGCTCTCTCCTTCCTTTGCTTTGTAAAACACCTTGTCCTTTGCCTGAAACGTACCATGGACACCTAATTAAATATTAATACTTTGAAATTCAAATGCATCATCTTACCCTTGTTAATCTTCCTGTAGCCAGTTAGATATTATCTGACTAAAAGAAAGGTCTGGGAGTCTATACATATTTAAAAAGCCATTTTATTATGGTCATAACATTTTTCTCACCAGGAGGTTTTCTTCCTTCTTTATTTCCCCTTTAGATCTTACTGAAGAAAATACAAGTCCAGAGTGTTTAGTACAAAAATGTACATGAACATACAAACAGCATATTTATTTATTGAATTGAATAATTTATTGTGACATCCCTAAACACTTCGTGAAACCTCAAATGGTAAAGCTGATTCTGGACTCCTTTATGCAGAGACTGTGGAAAATGTGGAACCCACGGCAGGGGCTCTGTGACAGCAGTGTAGTTTGGGACCCTGGCATCAGCCTGTCTGCCTCTGAATCTCACTCGCAAGCTATGTTGCTTTAGACGATCTACTTAATTTCTTTATGTCTCAAATTACTATCTGTCAATTAGGACTGGCAGTAATAACATGGAACTTGTAGGTTCTGAGGATCAAGAAGAAACACATATTCTATTTAGATGGTGTCTGACACATAAGTCTTACATTAGGTGCCTGCTATAATCATTTGGTCCCTTTCTCTAAAGCACGGGTTTTACTCGACATGAACATTAATAAAAGACACACAACATCCCCTCGAAGGCCTGAAAGATACATAGCACCACTCCAAGCGGCCCGATGCAATTGCCAATTGGGCCACTCATCTGCTAGGATGGGCCCACGTGAATGGAGGCCAAAATGGAGCTGTCACGGGCAAGGGCTTTGGGGTCAAACAGGTCAGGGGTTAGATCATGGCTCTGTTACTTGTAAACAGGGTGACCTTGTGCAGGTCACTTACTCCTTCTGAGCCATGGATGCGAAGGATCATCAGCGAAGGATCATTAGCGGAGGGATTAGAAGTGGCACAAGTATAGAAAACACTTTGCACAGTACCTGGTCTGAGGCAAGGGCTCAATGAAAGGTAGCTTTTTATTGTTGTGATTAAATTCTGTGGGAGGCAATCCAAAAGCTTAGATTAGGAGTGGGTAGAGCATTTTCTCTCTTATGTCTTTCTTTTCTTTGGCTGTGAGGTTTAAAAAAAAATCTTTTGCTGAAATAATGTTTCAAAAATCTACTAGTGTTAACTGCATGTTAACTAGTTAAATTCAATTATTCAGGGTAGGTGGGAAACCTTCTGACAAATTAGACCAAATTACAGTTGAAGTGTAAGAACACGAACATTCCAATTCATAGCGTGTCTAGAAGTTTCACTGTAGGGCTGTGTCTATGCACATGCAATTAAAAAACCTACATTCTTCTAAATCACCATTTTGATGGAATTTTTAAACTTTCCAAACAGTTGTTTCTCTGTCATGTTACAAGCTAAGGTACAAATTAAACTATGTATGCATTTAAATGCAAAAGTCACTATTGTTGATAATTTGCCTCCAAATTTGTACTATACACTGGTAACAATTGTGAAGTGGCAGCATAATTATATGTACAGTGTTGAGCACAGCGACCTTGTAGTTGTAACAATCACAGTTTACTATTAGAGTTATCTTATATTTTGCATAATGCATCATGTCAACAAATATTTGTTGTCTTCTATATACAAAGTAACATGATAAACGAAGAGGGAAACTTAAAGCAATGCCATAAAACTTTGTCTTAAATAAATGACTTTTTATTTTAACCTAGTTCAAATAATTACCCAATAGTGAAAGAAACTCTGATGGCACATGATGTGAAAAGTGCTGGGGGAGTAATTGAGCTCCAGCAGTCCTCTACTCTCCCTTTGTTTCCCTGAATATCATTCATTCCTGCCCCAGTAGGTACATTCGCTTTGTGGAGAAACCATCTGGTCACTGGCAGTGGTTCCCTGTGGGTCGCTGGTCATTTGAGACAGATATTAGTGGCATGATTTTGTTTGGTCCATTTGGACTGTTCAATAAATATCAACTAATGATCAGAAGATTCACTGAAGGGGTGCCTGGGTGGCTCAGTCTGTTGAGTGTCCAGCTCTTGATTTCAGCTCAGGTCATGATCTCAGGGTTGTGAGATCAAGCTCCGTATCTGGTGCTATTCTCACCAGGGAGTCTCCTTGATATTCTCTCTTTCTCCCTTTACTTCTGCCTCTCTCCTCCAATGCATGCATGTGGTCTCTCTCTCTCTCTAAATAAATAAATCCTTAAAAAAAGAAGATTCATCAAAGAGTTCCAAGTTGTCAATGTTGACTGCACTGTAAATCTTTTTATTTTCAAAAATATTTACATAAAATTATGAAAATAAAACAGATTAAAAAGATTTATCATGAAAAAGTAGAAAATATTATAAACATAAAAATATAAATAAACCCATAATCATAAATTCACTTATATATACACGATTACTATCATGGTGTATATCTTGCTGTAAAGACTTTAAGTAACATAAGGTTTGGGGACTGAGGAAACCTAGAATGGTACCCTATTATTTTAAATGAAAAATGCTGAGTGCTCAGGATGAATTGGCCTCCTGTTCTAGCGCTTTCTTCACCCTATTTGCATGTGTTGCTTTCCTCACCTCACTGCCTCCCACTCATTTTATTGATTTTAATTAATTAATTAATTTAAAAAACATTTTAAAGAGAGAAACACAGCTACAGAGGGAACACAAGCAGGGGGAATGAGAGAGGGAGAAGCAGGCTTCCCGCTGAGCAGGGAGCCCGATGTGGGACTCGATCCCGGGTCTCCAGGATCATGACCTGAGCCAAAGGCAGACACTTAACCACTGAGACACCTAGGCACCTCCCACTCAGACATTTTAAGTTTAAATCTAACTTGCTAGCATGTCATAAGCATAGTAATAATAATCATTACCATTTATTGTTAGCCAGCCAAGGACCATGTTAGTTTCTCTCTCACTTTTTAAAAGATTTTATTTTAAAGTAATCTTTACACCGAACCTGGGGCTCAATGCTACAACCTTGAGATCAAGAGCCGCAAGCTTCACTGACTGAGCCGGCCAGGTGTCCCAGTTTTTCTAACATTCCATATTCACAATTGCTATCGGGGGCAAGTACCCTCATTTCACAGATTGAAAAAAGATGACCTACAGGGAATTTGTGAGCTTGTTCAAAGTCACATGTGAAGTAGCAGAGTGGGAAATCGAACTCCTGTCCGACATCGAAGGCCATCTTTCAGCTGAACATCGCTTCTGCTCAGAAACCCTACCCTCATAGAATCCATTAGGATTCTATGCCTTCCATTCTGTCTGATCCAGTTAAATCCCATCTCGGTACATTTATCTGACTGTTCCTTCACTTAACATTTATCACACACCTCTATATGCCGGGCCTGGTACTGGGCACCGCTGTGGATCCTTTCCCAGCCTGTGCTGATTGCTCCCTGATTGCCAGACCTTTTTTGTATATTTAGTCTCCTCAGCTAGATTGTAAACCACTGGTTCTCAATATATAATATTTTATGTAAAATGTGAAAAACTGGATAACATATTATTTATACATCATATATTATTATATATTATATTACACTATAAATATATAATATATTATATGATATACATAATAAAATATGCATAATATATAATGTATATTATAATGACGTGTTACTGGCATTTGTTGCCTGGAGGCCTGGAATATTAAATATTATACAATGTATGCATACACTCCTGCCCAATGGAGAATTATGCCACCCAGAATGACAATCCTGCCCTCCACCAGAAACACTGCGGCAAAAGGATCGAGGCCAAACATCTTTTTTTTTTAAAAGATTTTATTTATTTATTTGACAGAGGGAGACACAGCCAGAGAGGAAGCACAAGCAGGGGGAGTGAGAGAGGGAGAAGAAGGCTTCCTGCCAAGCAGGGAGGCCAGTGCAGGGCTCGATCCCAGGACCTTGGGGTCAGAACCTGAGCTGAAGGCAGACGCTTAACAACTGAGCCACTCGGCACCCCAAACACCTTCCTTTTAATAAATCCTCTGTGTCTTTATCAAGCCTGGTAGTGTTGGTTGTCTGTGATGATGAGGTTCTCTTGATTAACCAAAAAGTTTAAGGAACATTTTCAGAGAAAGAGATTCGTTCATGGAGATATGAAATGTGATGATTTCTAAGATTTATTTAGATAAAATGTTTTTCTGAAAAAAATAGAAAGTTTATTCCCACTCATATGTGAAATCCTGAGACTATATGGATATAGAAACTCTTTCTTTGAGTCATAAAACAATATCTGTGAATATTTCTATGTGTCTTTTAAAGAAGATAGGAGAGTTACTACTGTGCCTGAGGTTCTGTTTTTTTGTTTCATAGTCACTGGACTGTGAACCAGAGCCATGACCCCTCTAAGATCTATTGATTTCCAGCAGATGAGCAAGATGCTTTGATAAAAGGTAGTTGAGAGAAACGATATCCTCATCCATAGTGGACATTTGTCATTATGATTTGGTCATCCAGTATCTAATTTCCTCCTTATTTCTGGGGAATTCCTCATCAGGTAGAGTTCTGGTGGGAGGCAGGGTGTCTATCCTGCTGCCTCTTGGCTGTCAGGCATGAGCGTAGGTGTTAGGCTTGGACAGTCAGGTACTGTGGCCCAGGACCTTGGCTTTCACATGTGTGCCTCAGAGATGAAAGGACAGTGAGCGTTTACTCATGGCCACAGGAACCAGTGTCTTCTGTTGGTGGCGGCAGAATTCTGCAGCAGGGCTGGTAGTCATCTAGTCACTGTTCTTGTTCAGAGATGATGTCTCTCCTGTTTCTTGATCCTCCAGGGTTCCTGGCTGTCTTAGTCCATTCAGGCTGCTATAAAAAGATGCCACAGACTGAAGAACTTATAAATCACACACATTTATTTCTGAAAGCTCGAAGTCCAAGATCAGGATACCAGCATGGTGGGGTGAGGGCTCTTTTCTGGGTGGTAGACTTCTTATTGTATTGTCACATGGTGGAAGGTGTTAGAGAGCTTTGTGGATTTTTTTTAAGATTTAATTAATTAATTTATTTGAGGAGAGAGAACGAGCAAGGGTGCAGAGGGAGAAGCAGACTCCCTGCTGAGCAGGGAGCCCGATGTGGGGCTCAATCCCAGGACCCTGAGATTATGACTTGAGCCGAAGGCAGACACCTAACTGACTGAGTCACCCAGGTGCCCCTGTGGATCTTTTAAATAAGAACATTAATTTTGGGGCTGCTGGGTGGCTCAGTTGGTTAAGCCACTGCCTTCGGCTCAGGTCATGATCCCAGAGACCCGGGATCATGCCCTGAGCCGAAGGCAGCTGCTTAACCAACTGAGCCACCCAGGCGTCCCTCTACCTCCATGATTTAAATATCACCCACAGCCCTCACCTCCTAATACTATTGTCTTGGGGATTGAGATTTCAACATATGAATTTTAGGGATACACAACATGCAAACCATAACACTGGGTTACTGGGGCAGAGGCCACTCAATTCTGCAATATCAGTCCCTTTTTCCCCCCTTTATAGAAATATGCCCCCCTACACCCTAAATTTTAGCTTGGCATTGAGCTGCATGCCTAGAGACTAGTTTTTTTCTGGCTTTCCTTGCAGCTTGGGGTGACTTTGTGACTAATTCTAGCCAGCTGTCAGGAAGCGGGAGTGATGTGTGCAACCTCCAGGCCACATTTTTAGAAAGGAAGCTGTGAGTGAATATCACTTTCAATGGGGAAAAACTGACAGCCTTCCCTCTGAGATCAGGAACAAGACGAGGATGCCCACTCTCACCACTATTGTTCAACATAGTGTTAGAAGTCCTAGCAACAGCAATCAGACAACAGAAAGAAATAAAAGGTATTCAAATTGGCAAAGAATAAGTCAAACTCTGTCTCTTTGCATATGACATGATACTCTATGTGGAAAACCCAAAAGACTCTACCCCCAAACTACTAGAACTCATACAACAATTTGGTAACGTGGCAGGATACAAAAATCAATGCACAGAAATCAGTTGTGTTCTTATACACTAACAATGAAAATATAGAAAGGGAAATCAGAGAATTGATTCCATTTACTATAGCACCAAAAACCATAAGATACCTAGTAATAAACCTAACCAAAGAAGTTCAGGATCTGTACTTGAGGAACTACAGAACACTCATGAAAGAAATTGAAGAAGACACAAAAAGATGGAAGAGCATTCCATGCTCATGGATTGGAAGAATAAACATTGTCAAAATGTCTATACTGCCCAGAGCAATCTATACTTTCAATGTCATCCCGATCAAAATTCCACCAACATTTTTCAAAGCATTGGAAAAAACAATCCTAAAATTTATATGGAACCACAAAAGACCCCGGATCACTAAGGAATTGTTGAAGAAGAAAAACAAAGCTGGGGCATCACATTGCTTGATTTCAGGCTTTATTACAAAGCTGTGATCACCAAGACAGCGTGGTATTGGCACAAAAACAGACAAATAGACCAATGGAACAGAGTAGAGAGTCCAGATATGGACCCACAAATCTACGGTCAAATCATCTTCAACAAAGCAGGAAAAAATATCCAGTGGAAAAAAGACAGTCTCTTCAATAAATGGTGCTGGGAAATTTGGAGAGCTATGTATAGAAGAATGAAACTAGACCATTCTCTTACACCACACATGAAGACAAACTTGAAATGGATGAAAGACCTTAACTGAGGCAGTAATCTATCAAAATCTTAGAGGAGAACATAGGCAGTAACCTCTTTGACAGTGGCCACAGCAACTTCTTTCAAGACACATCTCCAAAGGCAAAGGAAACAAAAGCGAAAATGAACTTTTGGACTTCACCAAAATAAAAAGCTTCTGCACAGCAAAGGAAACAGTCAACAAAATAAAGAGGCAACCCACAGAATGGGAAAGGATATTTGCAAATGACACTACAGACAAAGGGCTGATATCCAAGATTTATAAAGAACTACTCAAACTCAACACGCAAAAAGAAGATGATCACATCAAGAAATGGGCAGGAGACATGAAGAGGCATTTTTCCATAGAAGACATACAAATGGCTAACAGAAACATGAAAAAAGGTTCATTGTCACTAGCTATCAGGGAAATTTAAATCAAAACCACACTGAGATACCACTTTATACCAGTCAGAATGGCCAAAATTAACAAGATAGGAAACAACAAGTGTTGGAGAGGTGTGGAGAAAGGGGAACCCACTTACACTATTGGTAGGAATGCAAGTTGGTGCAGCAGCTTTGGAAAACAGTGTGGAGATTCCTTAAAAAATTAAAAATAGAGCTACCCTATGCCCCTGCAATTGCACTACTGGGTATTTACCCCAAAGATACAGATGTAGTGAAAAGAAGGGCCATATGTACCCCAATGTTCATAGCAGCAATGGCCACAATCACCAAACTGTGGAAAGAGCCAAGGTGCCCATCAACAGATGAATGGGTAAAGAAGATATGGGTGCATATATACAATGGAATATTACACCTCCATCAGAAAGGATGAATACACAACTTTTGTAGCAACATGGACCGAATTGGAAGAAATTATGCTGAGTGGAATAAGCCAAATAGAGAAAGTCAAATATCACATGGTTTCATTTACTTGTGGTGCATAAAGAGTAATATAGAAGACAGTAGGAGAAGGAAAGGAAATGGGAAGTTGGGTAAATTGGGGAGGGAAATGAAACATAAGTTACTTTGGACTCAGAAATAAACTGAGGTCTTGGAGAGGAGGAGGGTTGGAGGGATGGGTGAGCCTGGTGGTGGGTACTGAGAGCACATATTGCATGGAGCACTGGGTGTGGGGCATAAACAATGAATCATGAAACACTTAAAATAAATAAATTAATTAAAAAAGAAAACAAGCTGTGTATACTCTTTACTTCCTCTTTCTCCTCGCCATGGGTAGAGCCTGGATGTGGTGGTGGGATGCAATCATGTGGATAAAGATAATGCTTAGAGAGTGGAGCACCAGATAGTAGGGTCTACACCACTTGTTCCTTTCTCCCTAATATGAGAAACACACAGATCTGTTTTGGTTAAGTTGCTGTTGCTTGGCCTCTTTTAAAGAAGCAAGATCCATATCCTAGTTAGTATAGTACCTACCCATTTTCTAAGCCTGGTCCTCCAACCTGATATTGCTCTGGGGGTCCTCCAGAGTCAAGTTGGAAAGAACTTTCCAACAATTTCCTTTTGATTTAGAACTATTGGAATCTAACTCTGATTTTCTGTAACAGTTAATAGGAGTATTTTAGATAAATACACCTAAAAATGTGGAATTAACTGATCTGAAGTCTCACTATGTGAATCTGGAGAATCATCTAGTTTTATTCGTACTAGGGGGATCATTTGCCTACAAAGGCTGCAGCATTAGGAAACTTGGTAGAAAAACTGAGGATATTGGAATATTTTAACTGCTTAAGCTTTAGTAAGGTATTACAAAAAGGGCTATGCTTACCCTGAGATTGAAAGGGAAGAAGGAAAAAAAACCCTCATGACTTTGCAGAGAGGCCTTTTATGGAGTTGGCTATAAATCCCAAGTGGTTGAAGGTCTAGCAGGGCTTGAAAAATCCGTTTTCCAAGCTAAAATTAGGGCAAGCAAAGGCAACAAGGTAAAGACTTAGCTGAAAATAAGGTTGGAGCTAGGACAAGCCTGATTCATTCAGCCTCCTTCCAGACTCCTGCCACATAATATCTCGCTGGAGAGCAGACACAGTTACGGCTCTCATGAAGATACAGCTGAGATGTGTCTTGTGTCTCTGCTTGGCCCAAGGTGAAGACCAGTAAATCAAGGGCTATAGAAGATCATTCGAAGAAAAATATTTCTAGTTTTAGACTTTAGATACCTTCCCTAGTTACCGGTCACATTGGTTGGTTCAGGGATAGGCTCAGGATTCACACCAATGCGTTAAGATGTTTCTGGCATTTTCTGGAAAGGGAGCTTTCACGAGGTTCTGTGAGTGGTACCTGGAAGGCTGAACTTTGACCTTGAACTTGAATAAGGAAGCATGTAGCCTTGGGAGCTACTTGAAAAGAAATTGGATGTTTCCTGGTGTGATTGAATTGTATATCAAGCTTGGTTTAAAGTTCTGTTTATTTCTGGACTTCTTAGTCAAGTGACCTAAATAATGTACTTTGCTATTTAATCCAGGCCAAACTGCATTTTCTCTTAGTTGCAACAGAAAGTATCATAAGTGATATATCTTTTTCTCAGTCATCTCATTTAGAAGCTTGCTTGGCCTTTAGGGCCAGCTGGGTGGCTCAGTCGATTAAGCTTCTGAGTCTTGATTTCAGCTTAGGTCTTGATCTCAGAGTCATGAGTTAAGCCCCACGTTGGACTCCACTTAAAAAAAAAAAAAAGCTTGGCCTTTCAACATTTGAGAACCTGCAAGATTTATACCAATAGTACCAAAACCAGTTTATGGCAAGTCTTGTCAGTGAGAGATTCTTGTAAGTGCTGACTATCCAACACCAGGTCCAACCTTCTCCCAAGAATTCAATAGCATGTTAGTTAAAATCTGAATGGTTCTTGCAGATAGCTCTAAAGCCCCAGGCACATCTTCTTCCATGTTTCCAGTTGTCCCAGTCAACTCCGTCAATAACATTCCCATTTCAAGTTCTTCCTGGGACAGAGCACCTTCCAAAGATTTGCCTTCAAACTTTCCACATGAGGTGAGAACTTCGATCATCATTTCTTCCATAAGCCCTTAGTAAGGTCACCATAACAATCACCATATTCAATGTTCCTCTTCCTTTTCTTGGGAATGATTGGGAGCCAACAAATTTTTCTTATGTAAAGCACCAAGACTAGTATGTACTTTTCTCAGAAGACAAAGTTTATATTATTGCACCAAATAGGATATTATACTTGCACAATTGCTGTGGAAAATATTGTTTCAAAAGTGGAGCCAGATTGCTCTTTAGTGTGGTTAGTAAAGATCACAAGAGACCTGCTCATTTAAAAATCTTCCAATAGGGCATTTGGACTATGATTGAATTTCATCATTTATATCCAAAGAGATTATAAGGTGCATTTGGGTCATTTTCTTGTTTAGGCAGTCATCTGTCAAACCCTCTTTGTTTACTAACCAGGCAAAAGGTTCTAATCTGCTTCCTTATATGAAAAAAGAATCCCTCACAAACAGGACTGAGACAATGCCATGCAGAGTTATGCTGAGTGGAGAATTAAAGACGGAGAATTCTTGACTCACCTCTAGGTCTTTTCATCAGTTCTGAAATTTCTACCTCATTGCTTATTTTTTAAAAATCTAAAATCTAATCTAAGGAAGGGAATCACCTCATTGCTTATTTTTTAAAAATCTAAAATCTAATCTAAGGAAGGGAATCACCACAAATTGCGGCAAAAGCTTATTAAAAATAGTGAAAATCCTCTGGCCGTGGACATGATGGTCCTTCCTAACCCTAAGAAATGAAAGATACACACTGATGGTGTTTACTGGCTTTCTGGGACTCTACAAAGTTAGTGTTTCTCCGATGATTTAAAAATGACCTGATGAGAATACACTTTGGAGTAAGTCATCCTGTATGCAGAAAGAAAATGCATTTTGCTTTGACGCCTCTTCTTCTACTCAGAAATTATGATCTGTGCCCTAGGCTATCAAACATCAGTGCACAAAATTATTCACAAAGGGTTTATGGTTCAAGTGGTAAATCTAGGCGTTTGCAAAATGTTGACCCAAGTGAGTCAGCACAGAAAGCTTGATCTTTCAGTTTGATGAAAATGTAATTTTATGGATGTCAAGTTGAAGTTCAAAAGTGACATATCGTGTCACACAGATAAATAGTTTTGCCAAAAGCAATGCCATAATTCATAAGCACTTGTCTGGCCAATAGTAACCATCAGGCTGATTAAGTGAAGTGCTTGCTAATAAATGCAGTCTTTATGCCATATTATACATTAGTTTTTTCTGAATAATAAAGATTGCCCTATTTAAGAACTGAAATTAGTGCTGCAAGTCAATGTCCCACATAAAAATATACATATGTGCTTCTTTTACCCTCACAAAGATTAATTTTAAAACAATACCCAACAGGAAAGTGAGAGTTTCTGATAGGATTTTCCTCCTAGGCTCCTTACAACCAGTTAGATAATAATGCTGGGGGCAAAAAGAAAATGTAAATGAAATAATTTTAAAAAGACAAATAAATGGTTGTTTCTCTTGTGCTTACAGTGCCGATGGGAGACACACTTGTACATAAATAACCTTCTTTCTGCTCTCCTCCCGTGGGCTTTCCGTCAGATCTGCAGTCTTGACACTTCTGGGCTCTCAGGCTAAGCAGCCATCTCGGAGTCAAGTGGGGCCTCCAGCCGCTCTGGAAGCGCTGCGCTTTCCCACCTGGGAGCCCTGCCAACTGCGCAAGCTTGTTATGCTCCGCACTGGCTTCTCGCCCCCTCTTCTTCGGGAGCTTCTGTTCCCCTCTCAAGACTCGTCCTTCAAAAACATCTCTTACCTTGCCAGGTAGAACCGTTTTTCTCTTTCTACTGGATGATGCTGTCGCCACCCTCATCCCTTTGAATTAGGGGACTGCCTCCTCCAGGACGCTCTCCGGGGACAGGATTCAGCATTTCAGTTTCCTATTTACAGTGTCTAGCACAGTGGCTGACACATTCTAAGTAGTGAGCAGAAGGCCCAGGCTTACAGAGAGTGGCAGTTGAGAAAGGTGAGTGGAAGGGTGTTCTAGGAAAACAAGGTTCTGAGAAGGTACCTCCCTCCAGACTCCATTTAAAATTTCACTTGCTCAAAAATCTTTCCCAGAACGGGTGCCCATGACCAAATTTGACAGCAATCATTCCCCTCTTTGTCATTCTCTTAGGTCAGAGGCGCCCTTTGTATCAGATGATTTTTTCCCTGTAGCTACACTACTTTGTATTTTGAATGTCATCTTGTTAATTTCACCTTCTTAGGCAAATTCTTAGGCCATCTTAATAAAACTTTTATCTCTTAAAACAGAAGTCTCTATTTCATATTTTTTCCCCTAACCTCCTTCTTTATGTTATGTATAGTGCCCTGCTCATAAAGGAACTGAGTTCACACTTGAAGAGATAAAGAGATTATCTGAATACATTGAAGTTTTTGATTTGCTTCTCTCCTTTCATTATTCAGCAAGAAATCAAAATGGTAGTCGGCACACCTTTAATTTTAAAAAGTTGATTTATATTCAAAAAGTTACTATGGTCATTATCTTGAATTTATGAGGAAAGCTTCTCTGAATTTCTGTGAAAAGTAAAGGTCAAACCATAAATAATTAAGTGTATTAATATTGGCTATTCCTGTCAGTCATGAAACAGAGTAGAAATGTACATGTTTTCTGTGGAAAGAACTTTTGATCACAAATCACTCTTTTCAGACATCCTTGACAAATTGATAGTGAGAACATTTTTGAAATATGGAATTGCTGATCTTTTCCTTAAGGATTTAATTTGGCATACTTCCTGAAAGATACAGGTGAATTCCTTAATTCCTCAAAGATTTTACCCTTGAAGGTGTACAGTAGCTGGTGAACAAAGGAGAGGGCTGCTGTGTTGTCATCATCAGGAAAATGCTTTGTTTCTTTAAATTCAGCCAATTTGATATGATTACATTTTCCTGGTACTCTGAAAAAGCCATATCTTATGCAGTAATCGGCAGATGTGGTACAAATCTGGGGCTTTCTTAAAAATAACAGTAGAGACCCTTCTAGAGTACCAAACCCACATCGTGGGGAAGGCTACTTATCTACAACACAGACTTTGTACTTGCCGCTTTGTGTCTAGGTAGACATTGGCAACAGAAAAAGTTTCACCTCACTGACCTCATATATCTCTTGTGTAATTCTTGCCCTCTGATCTTGTTTTTCATCCTTGGAGGTTCACAAAAATAATTTTTTTGGTAACAATTCAAATAGATTATAGGGAAGTGTTTTCATTTTAAGGGAATATTTCTATTACACTGTCTTTACTGATGAACTCAACCACCAGTGCTGTAGATAACCCAGAGGTTCACTGAGGTGTAGGCTGGGATATTTTGGTGAGGGCTGTAACATATCCATAACTTGGGAACAGATCTAGCTTCTTGCTAGTTTCACTTACTTCTCCCATGAATATTATTTAATACTTTATTTTGAATGCAGTACTACTTAGGAGGACCTCTCAATTGCAAGTGTTTTATCCATAATCTGCTTTTTGCTTTCACTTAAACAAATATTACATTTTGGTTGATGGTCAACATGTTGACCTTGCCTCATTTTTATTTCCAAAGAATATTATGGAGATTTAACTTTTCTCGTTGCAAAATTTTTCTTCAAACAATATCATTGAAAGGTCCATTGCATAGATTTTATCTAACAAAGCAGTCTATTAGGGTATACATAGCACAAGTAGTAGAACTGGGATAGCTCCATTGGTCATATTCTTTTGAGGGGGGTTTTTGTAAGTGGTGTTAATTCTGTCTTGAGCCAGCATCATTTTTTTTTTCTGATATATCTCCTTTCTTTATTTGTTTTAGTAACTTGCTGTTTCCCACAAAATAGGGAATCACTCGGTTACATTCCAATATTATATTTTATATTATTTATTTCATCCCATTGATTGGAGTATGAATTCAGGGCTCTCTAGTCTAACCCATCATGCAAGCCCTTTTGATGAGATGGGAAATAGTATACTGCCGTGAAGTCATTGCCTCTCCTCATCTGTGGGTCTCTCCCAGGATTACCTCTAAATTCAACCTGCCTCGGTCTTCAATGACCTACTGCAGACCCCACCAGCAAGATGGAAGTCATGACGCAGACTGCACCGAGTGGGAATATCATGATATTACAAATCACTCAAATCTATCTAGAGAAAATGGTTAACAATTTTCTCACTATCCCTCCACATTCAAAACAAAATCAAGTTTAAATGAAATGACAGGAAATGTGTGCATAGACACCGTAACTCCAGTAAAACAACACTTACAGAAGACAAAGGAACTTGTTTGTTCAGCTTTATACCCATCATCAAAAAGTGCCCACTTGGATTTGACACCTTTCAAAGAGCATGGATTTTGTCATTTGGAGGTGTTTGACATGTAAATAGATGTGTGTGTGTGTAAAAGACTTGCCAAAAATTGAATAGTGAACATTGAACAAATAGGGAAATAAATATTCATATTTATGAATAACGAAAAATGATGGACTGATATCGTTAACTATGACAGCATACAAGTGCTTTAGAATAATTTTACGAGAGTTTGATTTTAGATTTCTGTTTTTTCTCTTGAACTGACACATGATTGGAAATTTTCATACTAACTGTCGACTAGCTTTATTTGTATTTAACCTAGGCTTAGGTAAAAACCTATCACGGGCTAGGCGCTATTTGTAGCCTGTTATAAAGAGTAACTCACTGAATCTTCGTAACAGCTCTAGAAGCAGGGACTGCTGTTATTCCTATTTCCCTACCTGGGAAAATGGAGACAAAGCTGCTTGCCAAGTTGCGTGGGTCACTCCCCTAATCAGGGGCAGAGCCAAGATTGAACCCAGACACTTTGGAGCTCAGGAGATCAGCAGTTAACCACTATGCTACGTTACTTTCTGAGGTTTCAGAGGCATTTCCAAAAGATGGGTTCCAAAGCTGATGTGGGCCATTATATGTACCACTGACATTGATGTCAATGACAACAATATGTAGCCTCCCAAAAATACCATGCTCATTTGGCTGTTTTTCTATCATTGAAAAATCCATTTTATTCCTATCTGGATGTGACTCATATTTGAATTCAACTTATTCTATAAACTATTTGAGATATTGACAACTTGAGTTATTGATATAAAATACGAGTCAAATAAAATTCTTATCAATTCAAACACTTTTTGACACAGATGATAATGATGAAAATAAAAGATTACTATTGGCAATAATCATTGGCCTGGGTGCTCACAACTTCTATGATCAGAGGCAAGACCTTCCAATTTCCCATGTGGTTATTGGAGAGATGATCTATAAACTGTCCTTTCCGGAACTAATATCACACTAGTTTGTAATTCTGTTGTCAAATATTAATTTGCAAATAACTTTTCCATACTATTAAGCATAATGGATAGTCTTCATCTGCTATGAATAGACTCCCTATCCATTCTTCTCCACATATATTTATAATTTATAAGTACACACACACACACACACACCCTCACTCTTTAATGGTTTCTAAGCATTTTCAGAATACAGTTGAAGCTCCTTGTCTTGGCATACAAGGTCCACTCTGATCTATCTTTTCTTACCACTTTGGTCTCTTCTTTTGCCACACTTCCTTCTCAATCCCTTTAAACTACTGATTTTTCCATCCAAATGGGTATTTGAGAGAATATTCTCTGCCCTTGAAGATTTTCTTTTCCAAGAAACATTTCCCCATTTTGTTCCACCCAGTAAAGTTATTATCTCGGGAGTCAATCAACTTCTTGGGAAGCCTTCTTTGATTTTCCCTCCCCTTCCTACCATTTAAGTGAATCAGGAGCCCATCCTCTATACCCCCATAGGATCTTGTGTACCCCTTTCACTGTACCTGCCACATTCTGTGGCAATGATCACTGGCTCTCTTGCTTGTCTTCCCCATTGAACTATGGTTGGAAGACAGACCAAATATTTTTTAAGATATTTATTTATTTATTTGACAGAGAGAGATATTACAAGTAGGTAGAGAGACAGGCAGAGAAATAGGAGGAAGCAGGCTCCCTGCTGAGCAGAGAGCTCGATGTGGACCTCGATCGCAGGACCCTGAGATCATGACCCGAGCAGAAGGCAGAGGCTTATCCCACTGAGCCACCCAAGCGCCCAACAGACCAAATATTTTAGTTAGGTCTCCAGGTGTTTGGCAAAGTGATGATCTTCAATGCATGTTAGCCTGCAAGAAGAGCAAATGAAATATGAAACTCATATTTATTTCCACAGGCTGTAGTTAGATATGACAATCAACTGCCTTTATCTTTAGTTCAGGGACTGTTGTGGAGTTGGAATTTCTAGAATAGATTCAATGTTGAGAGAGAGAGAGAAAGGAAGAAATGGTGACCGTGGGTTGGGACCTGATACACCTTGCAGAGGGAAGATGTTGTAAAAGGAAATGGAAGAGTTTAAGGAGCAACCAGTGACTTTTTTGTTGACTGGAAATTGTCATTCATTTTTTTCAGGGCAGGCATTGTGGAGGCACTGACCAAGAGCACATATGGTTCCATTCCTCTAGAAGTTCTTGAACATGGGAAAAGTGATAATTTTAGGTTGAAGCATATGAATATTGATAATTCCATCTACTTCAACCTATTTAAGGCAGAGTAAGAGGATAGATCCAGAAAGCTTTGGCCATGAATGTTCAGAGGAGAATGACATCTTATTCAGTTGGCAGAACCAGAAAGTTGTTCATGGGGAGACAGCCTTTGAAATGAATTTGAACAGATAGGTAGTACTTCAAAGGGAGAAATAGCATCAACAGCGGCAGAGTGAGCTAGTTTCACAGAAATGAGAACTACTCGGACATGTTCTGGAAATAACAATCCATTCTGGATGGATCCTATGGGTGAAGGGGTCATTGATGAGGGCTTTGAATGCCAGGCCAGTGGTTGACAATATGGAGTCCTTGATGATTTCTGAATAGAAATGAGGTTTTTTGATTGGAACTTCATTGTAGGAATAATGTGACATGGGTTGAGAATGGATCAGTCGGCCCTATGGAATTCCTGGGCCTCTGTCTTGGCCATTCCTCTCAGCTGGGCACCTGAGCAAGACACATAGTGACTGAGCCTCTGCTACTTGGATTCTGTGTTAGGCTGTAAGATACAAAGAGGAGAGAAATAGTATCTCTGTGCTCAAGATGCTTAAAGTGACGCCCACCAAGTCTGTTTTCCAACTCACGCTTAGGTGGGTATTTACATGGCATTCTGGGGGCTATTAGCATTGTGCCCCCTCGTGCTGTGCAGTGCACTGCCGGTGTTCCTAAAGCCTTGAGAGAAGCAGTCACCTCTGGTTCTGAAGCCACCACTGCTGGGCTGGTCTTGACACTGACCCAGAGGTAAATGCTGGGCCTTGAAAGAGCCCCAAACCCCCAAACTAGGTGTGGGATTGTCTGTGCCCAGCCTGACTCCACCACTGATTGGAACTGTGACCTCCCATCAGTGCTTTAATCTTGCCAAGACTCTGTTTTCCATTCTTCAAATGAAAATAATACCAGTGGCTCTGCCGACGTTCTTGAGCTGTAGTGGGATAAATGCAATGCGTGTAGTATTCATGTTTTGACTATTACAAAGTCCTGTGCATTTTACTGGCTCTTTTATATTTACCCCAGAGATTATATAGAACTTACCCGCTATGTTTCAACATAAAGCATATTGCTTAATTTTACGACTTAAAAAATATCTAGGAAGCCAACCAAGAAAGCTTAAATTTGCCTCTAGTGTCAGGCACTCAGACTCAAAAAAAAAAAAAAAATTAAAGATTTAAATCAAAACTAGACCAACGCTTAGCCCTGTAACAGTAAATAGGACTTTAGTGATAAGGCCACTGTTGCCATTTTTCCTACACGGAATTTGCTAAAAGCAATTTCCTCTTTTTAGCCCAAGGAGACAGCCCTGGTCCCTTGGGAGTTCATTAAGCATTGTCTTTCCTGTTATTTGCTTGCAGTGTGAAGGCACAACAGATGGGGAGGGTTTAGCTTCACCTTTGTGGCTAATATTTACAATCTTATTAAAGGCTCAAGAAATACATGATCAGCTAACTCCTTGTATCACTAAAAACTGATTTACCAGCATCACATCAAATATTTACCTTGCCCTAAGCTACCAGTAATTACAGGCTGATATTGTTCAGGCTCAAACAGAGAGTAATGAATTTCTGCTAATTATTAGGCACTGATGAAAAATGTGGTTTGCCCACTCCCAGTGTTATCCTGTGCATCTCATTTTTCTACACGAGGGAAAACTTCAATTGATACGCATATATTCAGTGCTGCTGGAAAGTGCTTCAGTGGTGTCAGCCAGAAGTAATTCCCAGCGTGTCTGGGAAAGTGATTAAAATGGCTTAAAATTAAGATTTTGCTTTGCTATTTATTTCTATGCAAATATGCCACATTTTTCAACTGATGTAGGTGTCTTAATTAAAAACCAGTTAAGGTTTTAGAATAACAAGAGATTTTTAAATTCCACTAAACCTCACATTCTAAAAAATAATGATTTGGGCCTCAGCTGCAAATGAAAGTAATCTTTCTCCTTGTAGATCACTGGGCTTTTTAAAAAGTTACACTGAGGTCTGTTATTGAATCGTGCATTTTCTGATGAAAATATTTCTCCAATATCTCAGACATCTTCCTTTACTTTGTGGTCCTTTTGTTCAAAGACAGGGAGGAGAGCAAGGCTCCTGTCTGTGTCTCCCTGAGTCAGATGATGCCTTCATATGTTTCTCCTACAGTTGGCAGTAGCATGGGGCCTCCGGAGATGACTGATGATTTTCTGTCCTAACTTGGAAGGAGACAGCAAAGAGCTCAGACCCTAGGCTCAGAACCCCCGAGTTCCTTTCTTTCTTTGCATTCCGTGTTTCTGTTTCTCTTAACTCTGCAATTGAATCAGATATCCTGGAGTGTACAAAAGGTCCATGAGAGAATTTTTAATACCCTGTAATTCTTTCAGACCCAATCTGAGGAATTATTTATGAACGCTGCTCACTGAAGGCAGTCACAACCTAATAGGTAGCATGAGTTCTCTCATTCCAGCGTCCCCTTTCCTGTTTGGAAGTTGTGGGCCCTATGTCCGTTCCCTTGGTGGCTATCCTAGCTCTGTTAGCTTGTATTCGTAAGGTCAGAAGTCCTAAGAAGCATTTGTATTACATCAAAATGATGTAATATGAAAATTCTGGGCGTTAAAAACAAAAATTCTGGGAGTTGTAACATCAGTAAAGAAGGTATTTCAAGACCAGGGTTATTTTTTAAAATTGCACTAGTGAGAACTCCCAATGACATGGATTCCATCTTCAGTCTCCTTCCTCTGTACACACCTCCTGGGCAGACTTGGTCAACTTCCATTGATCTAAGTAGCCCTTACATAGCCTGACATTTCACAAAGCTTCTCTAGATTCTTTCCAGTACTTCTCTGGTCCAGACCGCTCATGAGATGGGGATCGTTTTGTCAGCTGGATATCGCTGTCTCCAAGTCAGTCCGTATAGAACTGCATCTCTTCCTTACCCCTCTTCCTTTGGGTCAATCACCGACCTGCCCATATCTTGAATTCTTAATCTTGGTTATTGCAGTACCATCCAGCTAGCTACTAGAGTCAGAAACAGAGAACTACTGTTGACGATTAAACATTTCTCATTTCTCCAATTTCTACTTTCTATTCCTAATTACCTCTCAGTTCTGTCCCTCCATGTCCCCATCATTCCCTCCCTCCATCCCCACCTGGCCCTGTTTGATGCTGCGTTTTACTGATCTTGTTAGGTGAATAGTCTCCTAACTCCTGTCCCTGAATTTCCTTCCTCCAATCCTTTCATCACTTCCTTCCATTCTCTATCTTCATACCTTTTGCCTGATTAAGATTCTTCCATGATTGCCTATTGCTTATAAAGTTATAAAGACTTCTAACCATGATGCAGTGGACATCACCTTCTCTCCTCCTCGCCTCCAGGATCCATTCATTCCTTTAGCACCAGTAGCATCATTAGTGATTCTACCTTTATTTATTGGAGCCATAGTGCAGCGTAAGGCCAATGGAAAAATCAGTAATACCGATCTTGTCTTTAATATGTTGATGCTTTGCTCATCAGAGTTTTCTTTACTTTCATTTTGAATTTTTAAAAGATTGCATTAAAAATTATTTATCTGAATTACTGAGGTTTTGGGTTCCCCTTAAATTTTGTTTCTTTCTCCCCTTACCCTAGTCTGGGCCCTGGGGTGTGATTCTGGAACCTATACTGGAAATTTCCATTTGGAGCGTATGAATGAAGCCAACCCAGCAGAAGGCTGAGGAGAACCTGATCCTTCATGACCACATTTGAACCCTAAATCTGGCTGTGCCTACACCCAGATCTTTTAGTTTGGTGATGTAATAAATTCCCTTTCCTTTGCCTTAGGCCAGTTGGAATTGGGCCTTTGCTCATGAGCAGCAGAAAAGTCCTTGATGATAAATGGGGAATCTGTGGCTTTTTACAACATGGCCCCCACCTTGTACTTCTCCAGTCTCACCCCTCTCTGATTATCTGAGCATCTTGTGCCGATGTGCATGGGGCCCTCTCATCCTGGAACCTTCCCTCCCCTCCCCGTCTACCTGGTGAAAATCCACTCATTCTTTAATACAAATTTTAAGTGTCACTTCAGGTGTGCCTGAATAACATCTGTGGTGTTTTTCTTTGTTCCAGGCCTTTTTTTTTCCCCTTTAAACTTCCAAATATATGAAATAATAACTCATCCAGTTGCCATGCTGTTAAATTCCCTACTCAGTCTATTTTGCTTTGCAGACTTAGAATTTTTATCCCAAACGATGTCCTAGAAAAATATAATGCAACTTAACTGTGGAAATTAAAAACTTGGAGCACTCCAATGGTAAGTCGTGACAAATTCTAGATGTCTCTTTAGAGAGATCTTGAGTGCCTTTTCTCTCTTTCTCTTAATACACACTGGCCTGATAATGGAAATTTCTTCTTATAAAATAAATATGGCATTTAATAACATAGATGGTGAATGCTGTTTTTTTTTTTTTAATATCCTAGCCAGTCCTAAAAGCCTTATAATTATGGAAAAAAATGAACAAAGGAAATAGTTTAGCAGACCCTAGCCTTCTGAGATTTGAGTGCCTCTTCCATGGTATTTCAAATTAAACACAGGCCGTAAACTCCTGGGGACAGCATTTTCCCTTGCAGCGTCTATGTTACACTGCGCGCTCTCCAGCGTCAGAACACGTGCCGCTTCAGCTGCTCTGCGGAGAAAGTCATCTCTTTACAAGGTTAGAGCCTAATGTACCATCCCAAATATAATGAATCCACCTTCTTTCCTACAGTTCTACATTTTGCACCCAGATTTCTTAAGCTATAGATAGAAAGGTAGCAAAAACACAGAAAACAAAAGCAAGCCTGACACTTGAAGGTCATTTCGTTGTCCTCAGGGACTGAAGTCTGAGCAGCAGAGTTCCTGCCAAATGGTGCACATGAGCAATTTATTTAGGCCCCCGGGGCCCCGCATGGGCCTGCAGGTGTCCTGGACTAGCTCTGGGAAGAGCCTCCTCTTTCCCAGAGCCTCCTGTCATTACCTTGGGTGATGAATGTGAGCGAAGGCAGGTTCCACCAAGACTTCGTGACCTAGGAACTGGCTCCAGGAGAGGTGAGGTGGGGAGAAGGGACAGGGTTCACCTTAGGGGCTATTTTTCTTGGATGTGTGTGCATGTGCTCTTTGAATGCTGTGTGTATGTAATATGTGGGACATATAGGCATGTGGTATGCGCAGTCTGTGTTACTCTATATATGTTTGTGTGCGTCGTATGTTGCTGTCCGTATGTGCATGTGCCATGTGCATGTGGTATGCTGGTGTTTCTGTGTGCCGTGTGTACACTGTCAGTGCTGCATATGTGGCGTCTATATGTTATATGTGCTGTTTGTGTGTAGCATAATGTGTTGTATGTGTGCTGGGCATGGGGTGTGTATGTGGTTTATGCGGTGTGTGTGTGTGTTATATCTACGCTGTGCATGTGCTATGTGGGTGCTCTGTGTATTGTATGTTTCTCTGCGGGAATATTTTGAAGTGTCCACTCTCCAGATCTCCCCTTGTCTCCCTGTTTCTTTGCCTCTTATGGAATCCTCCTTTTACTCCATCCTGTCATGCCGTCTTCCTCATGTATTCAGCTCCCCACTCTGGGGCTTCCTCAAGCCTGCTTTCCTAAAAAAGGCCCATGATCCAAAACGACCTTCCCCACCTGTCTGGGGTATCCAGGCCTATCAGTGCCTGAGACCCAAGAGCCATGTTGCTAATGCATTGATGTTTCCTTTAGAGTAGCCTTTGCTCTAGGTTTTTGATCTCTTTATCAGGTCAAGAATGTGGATCGATGTTGAACTTTATAAAATTATGGATAGATATTGGATTATTTAAAATAATTTTCCTGCATTTTTAGGGTGGTCACATGATATTTTTCTTTTAATTCATTAATGTTGTAAATTATACTTATGGATTTTCCAGTGTTAAGCTATGCTTGTATATGGGGAAAACTTTAAGTGGGTAATAGTATATTGGGGTATATGTTAGAAATATTGCTCCATTTTCTTGTGTCCAATTTTTCTTCTTCCTTTTTATGTTGAATGCTCTTTTTTCCTCTAAGATTCAGAATTTTCTTTGTGTTTTTGACGTTCTTAAATTGTGCTATGAAGTTTTTCTTCTCTCTCCTCTGTGGTACCTTCTGGCACCTTCAATCTACAGCTTCTCCTTTCTTTTTTTCTTTTTAACACCGGAAAATGTATTTTTTTCAATACATTTTTCAAATATTTCTAACCACCTTATAATTTCTGTCTTTGAGATTTCAACCATACACAGATACCGAGAGATCTCCTTATTTTCATATTTTCCTTTGCCCAGGATTCCTATTACTTGGCTATTTGTACTTGTACTTCTAGCCTCCACTTTTGTGAACTTCTACTTGACATTTTTTACTTTGTCTTTTCCTTCTCCCTTTTGGAAGGTCTCCACAGAGATCTTTCAGATCTCTGATAGAGTGCCCAGATGTTTCCATTTTTGCCACTTCTTTCTTCTATTCCATTTTTTATTTTACTACTGTTTTATCCTTCATATTAGTTTGGTGTTGTGGTTTCTCTTCACCCATAAAACAGCTGCTTATTTGACACTTTTGTCCCTCAGCTCTTCCTTGGCTCAGCTTTAGTGTCTAACTCCAAGTGGCCTTGCCCAGAGGTGGAAAAAGGCCTTGGGTCAATTTTTTAAGGTCCCTCCTATGTTAAGAAATGGCAAAATAAGTCTAAGAAAGTTGGGCTACACAGCAAAAGTCTAGTTTTGATAAATGAACACTTTTAATGTAACAAATACACAGATTATACCTTAAGTTTAATTTGGAGACCTCATGGCCGACTGAAATCTAAGCCCTATCCTGGATGTGAACTAGCCCTTCTATTTCCACCTGTGTGAACCCTGCCCCAGTCTGGTAGAGTCTGGTGTTGGGCCGCAAAATTAAATCATTGGTGCTCCCTTTTTACTGAGTCTCAGTTGGTCATACTTAAAACAACAACAACAAACAAACAAACTCAGGCCCCTCTTTTGAATTTATTCTGCTCCTTTCTCTTTGGGGAGCCTGCAGATCTTCCTGGGGATATAGAAGAAGGTAATTTGAAATTGAGTGTGCCCTTCTCCTGTCAAAGTTCTTTAATTACTGGCAAACAATAGCTCCAAACCAATATTGCTTCCTGAACTTTCTCTTCCCTCCAGTGAGTTGTTTAGGTTCACAGAAAGCAACCAGGAAATTATTTCTTGATGACTTGTGGGTCAGAGTCCTGGGTCCAGCACCAGTCCTGTCTAACGGGTCATTGTCTCTCCTGGGAGGTGAATGATGCCTCATGCCAATAAATACCTAAGTTGGCCTCACTCAAGGACTTTCCCGGGTTTTCAGTGCATCCTGAAACTAGTCCCATGCACTGCCAGTTTTAATTGCTGAATCTTGTGCTCTGTACCAGTAAGGGAACTGAGGCTCAGAGAGGTCCTGACAGAGGAAGTGGCAAAACCCATTAGCTGGAACCTGGATCCTAAAATATTGGATTTTTTTCCAATCAGATTTTTCTGTGTGCAGGAAAAGATCACTCAAAAGAATCATGTTGGAAGGCCCATCTAATATTCCCAAGTAGATGAGAAAAAGTACAAACTCCTCTATATTCTTAAAACTGCTGACTACTAAAATTGTGTCTTGTTGATGTGCTGATAGAAAAAACTCAGGAAAATTTCAGGGAGAAAAAAGATTTTCCTTAGGTCTTACCATTTCTAAACATTCCAAGTCTAAAAATTTAATGAGCAAGCAACTTGTATGTAATTTGTTTTATATTCTTATATTATACCTGTCCTACATATTTGTGAGTATTTATGCCCACATTTCTAGTTCTGTTGAGAACATCCCATGTGGCAGGCGCTGTATTCTTAAGATACCTGTGTGTGTGTTTGTGTTTGCACGTATGTATGCAGAATTTCAGTGGTTCTCAAAGTGTGGTTTCTAGTTCAGCAGCTTGAGCACATTCTAGGCCTCATCTGCTGAATCAGAAACAGAGTGGAGGGGGAGGAGTGGTGCTTGGGCAATTTGAGTTTTAGCAAACCCTCCAGGTGATTCTGATGCCTGATTCTAGGTTTTTGAGAACTTGTGTGTACATATATATTCTTGTACTTTATACTTATTCATACATATATAATTCTGTTTCATGTTCATGTCTAACCTAAGTGGTGTTTAGTGTACTTTAGAGATGTTGAAACAGAGACTCAGATTAAATGATTTGTCTCAGATTTCCAGGTAGATAATCAACTTGTCCACGGTAACATTGCTAATACAGAATTTATACTTAGGGGTGATCGAGGAGTCCAATAAAGAGCATTCCTTTTCTGCCTGAGTTTTGGTTAAATGAAGAATAAAACAAGGGAAGGACTGGAGGCCAAACAATCACCTAGATTACCTATAAAGGCATAGTTAAAATATATGGCTTGGTGTGAGAGCCGAAGATGTCTGATGACTGAGCCCGGGAATTGGAGGGAATGGATCTTGTGGTCACGGCAGCTTTGGGAAGACAGCAGAGAGAATATTGACTTACTCTTGGATCCTTATTCCCACCAAGAAACAGGACAGAGATGAGCAGAATATGCCCTGTTAAATCTCCTCAAATTATCAGCTAGATCCATCACTCCCGCTCCCTAGAGGGACTACAGGGCAGAGCGAGCCTGCATGAACTCTCGAGCTCCCTTCTTCTAGACGGAATGATCAGGAATGAGAGAAGTATGCCCCCAGCAGCCACCTTGATCTGCCATAGGCTCTTAATATTTGCCTGCTATTGACTCAGTTTTTTTTCTCTTACTCTGTTAAATATCTGTGTCTGTTCTTGTTTTGTCAATTGATCTTTCTTGTCAAATGTTATTTAGATTCATACAGTGGCTTTAGACTCATACCAACTAATTGGTGTGTGTGTGTGCGTGTGCGTGTGTGTGTGCGTGTGCGTGTGTGGTATTGTCAAAAATGCATGGGAAACATCCTGGGATCTCTGTTTCCCTTATGACTGCTCATTTCTTTGCGAGTCACTTAAACTTTATGAGCATTCATTTTTTTCTGTTTTTAAAATCTAAAAATGAAGGGGCAGTAATAATAAGATGGCACAGTTTTCCATGAATATCAAGTCAAGCAAATGTTAACATTAACATGGCTGTCAATCATGTGTACACTTCTCCAGTTCTAAATGATCACTATGCTGAGAATAACAATGGTTGTATTATTAAATGCATGATGAAAACTCTACAGCTGTGTTCTACCTTCGTTGTTCATGGGGTATGGTTGTTTTCTCACAATTTAAAACAATTCAAGGGAACAAAGCAAACCCATTGGGAGAGAGACGCGGGGATACACAGAAGAATGCGAGCTGAGACCAGCAAGGAGGCCGAAGAACTCCTATGTTTGTAGACACTTGGAGATGACAGATACAGATGTTATGTGGGTGAAGCTATGGGGTGAGGGGTTAGGGTGCTGGTCGAGGGGATGTGTCCTCCTGTTTTGAAAGCCCAGAGATGACAAGAGCAGTTCACAAACCTTACCGCATTTGATCACCCCACATGGGGGGAATATTATACATACTTTGTCGATGTGTAAGACAAGGCTTAGGGAAGTGAAAGCTGGCTTAAAATCACACATTGCCTTACAAAGGCAGGACTGGCATTTGAACCCAGGCTTGTGTGACTTATCTTGTCATCTTTAGCACTGGGCTCTACCTCCTATCTCTCTCATGAATACTGGGAGGTCATCAGGGCCCAGTGGCTGACTCGTACTAATTAAAATGCACATGGGGCTTATTCAGGCACTGAAATGTCAATGTACTAATTTACAGTGAGAGAGAACTTCACAGGAACCACTATGAGCTGTCTTATTAGGGCCATGGGAGCAGATCAGCTTTCTTTATTCATTACCAAATCAGTAAGTAGGTCAAAATGAAAAGAATGTAGTTATATCAGGAAAAATCCTTCAGCAATATTTTTCCTGAGCCTCCCCACCTCCAGGGGTAGCCTTGACTTTGGCCCCATATATTCCTGGCATGCTGGGGTGGGCGGGCAGTGGCGTCCTAGTCGAGGTCAGCTTCTCCTTTTCTTTTTCTACGGGGTGTTTCTGCATATCTTCTGCTGTCTCTCTTCTTTCTTCTCTCTCTCTCTCTCTCTCTGTCTGTCTTTCTGTCTCTCTGGATTTTAGGTATTCCACACCTTTCCCATGATAATAGACTTTGCTTTGAGGTCCTCAGATTACCTAATTTGAGGAAGTTCTTCATCTATGATGTCTAATGTCTTCTGGTAAAGATTGATTTCATTGTCTGATGCTCAGGAGGCAGCTCTTATTTCTCCTATTTCCAAGTTCTTTTAAGTTGATTTTCTGTAGTTGTCCAGGATCCATAAGAGATTAATGAATAAAATGTAAATACAATTACAGAACACAATTAAGAAAGCATATATACTGTGACAATAATGTCCTATAAATATTAATTCTAGCTTGACAGACTATGTGAACAAAGGCACACGTAAGGAAAAAAATCCAAACGTTTATTAAGCTTTTATTAGCACTGATAATTTTGAAAGTTTGCTGTGGTGCATTTCATGAAAGGTTTATAGCTGGTGTTTGTTCTGATTGGTGGATGACGATGTTATATTGGATGTAAAGTATTTTGAATATCACCTTTGGCTTCTACAAGCCTCTGGGTACGGTTCCGGGTGCTGTCACATGTTAGTCAATTGCAGCTTCCAGTATTAAATTCTCTTTTCTCCCACAGCCTGACAGCTAAAGCTGCGGTACTTTTGGAAGTTTATCCATTTGCTCAATATCTAAAGTAGTTTGAAAGTCAAAAGTCAGACATCCAATGTGTGCATGCATGCTGTGTTTATGTGTGTGTTTACAGGACTATAAAATCCATGATAGGTTTAAAGGAAACCTAAAGATTGACGGGACCTCCAGAGAACATCTGTACCATCTCTCTACCTTCAGAGAGAAAAGGTTTGATACATCTTATTATTATGTGGTGGCCCATCTGTGATGTAATAAGAATATATGTTTGCTCTTTGCTTCTAGCTCCTGATACTGAGCTCCTAAAATCCTTGTGATTGACTGAGTGACAGGAGTGGTAAAAGCACTTTACACATTTTACACAATTTTACTCTAAATTACTCGAAAGTTCCTAATGTGAGCTGAGGTGACCCTTGGGGCCTCCTGGATAGTCTCAGGATGGGGGCTGGTCACCGAAGACCAAGTCAAGATGAGAGGCTTGGAACTTTGAGCTCACTGCTCATCCTCTTGGGAGGATGGAGGCCTGCAGATTGAGTTCAATAATTGATCATGGCTATGTAATGAAACTCCCATAAAAATGCCTAATCTGTGGGATTAGGAGAGCTTCCAGGTTGGTGAAAATAGCTGTGGTCTGGTGCACCCCAACTCCATGGAGCAGAAGCTTCTGTGCTCAAGACTCTTCCAGACCTTGCCCTGCTGTACTTCTTCATCCAACTGTTCACTTTTACACTTTGCAATATCATTTATAATAAACCAGGAAACATAAGTGTTGTGTTTCCTTGAGTTCTATGAGACAATGGAACAAATTATTGAACCCGAGGAAGGGTGTGAGTACCTGTGATTTGGAGACAAATCAGAAAGAAGTGTGGGTAACCTAAGAACCACTCCTTGAGATTGGCATCTGAAGTTAAGGGCACCTTATGGGACTGAGCCATTAACCTGTGGGGTCTGTTGTAACTCAGGAGAGTCACTGTCTGAGTTTAATTAAATTGGACACCCCATTGGTGTCTGCAGAGAACTGGAGAACTGCTTGGTGTGGAATTTGTTGTGAGTAGAGAAACAGTTTTCCTTTATCACGAGGTTCAAAATACTTGCGGGATTGACACCCTTCTTATTGGTGACCCAATAAGAAGCATTTCTTTATATCCAAACTCATCTCTCTTGCTGAGCTCTTTTATTCTAAGTGTATTCAAAATATTTCGTAGAGTTTACATTTTGGGTTCTAAGTTCTGGAAACAAGATTGACATTTGATGGTACAAGAATTTTCTCCACCAATTTACAATGCAAAACCTAGCATCTAACTCAAATACGGTATTCAAAAGAAGAAATTAGATTTTTAGAGATGACAGGGATGGCTTGTACCATGTGGTGGAATTGCTTGGCAGCCTCCCTATTTTTTTCTAGAGACAAAACAGACAAAACCAGGAAGAAAGTTTCAGAGGGGTTGGTAATAGCTAGGGCTATATTTCAAATTATAGTTGATGCAGTTTTTTCCCCCTTAAACCAAATTTAAGGTATACATTTGTTGATTTAAATTGTCCTCCTCATATTATCTGAATTAAATGGTTAGCATTTTGAAACACGGGAGACAGATACAGTGTAGGAAGCCTTAATGGGAAATCACAACGTGGGGGAACCAGTGTCAGCTGACCTGATATATGAACTAGTCCTTCATAGACAAACACCTCTTCTGCAGCACAGCTCACTGAACTGAGGAGGGTAGCTAGAGGTAATGACTCAAGATGTTCTTATCAACATTGTAATCAATTTATAAAGGTAATAAATGAACACCAGAGACTGAAACACTGAAACAGTTCATACAGTAAAATGGAAAGTGATCTCTACTTTACCTTTATTCCTCCACTTGTGAGGGTAACCACTGTTAATTGGTATATATCAGCCCGGTTCATTTTGCATGACCTTGTAAATTATGTGCATATACAAATACAGTACATATGTACTTATATATGCATATTTTATTTGTATCACAATGAATTTTTCTGTATAAATTATTTAGTGTATCCTCATTTATATTAAATGTGCTATAAACATATGTGGGATGATTTTTCAAGATGCTGGACATCAGAAAACAAAGGTCAGGGATCCTTGAAAGACATGAAGCCAATAAAGTGAGTTCTGTGATTGCCCCAGCGTATTGCCTTTTGCTTCTGTTCAAATCTTTAGCCCCTCTGCTATGATATATATATATATATATCATATATATATATATATATCATGTATATATATGATATGAGACTGATGTGACTGATATGAGAAGGATGTGTAGGAGAATACTTTTACTATGTTGAGCAGAGAAATCTTTCTTACATGGCATGGAAAACAGAAACACAAGACGATAATTTAAAACTTCTGTAGGGTGAAATACATCACAAGTAAATTTAAAGAACCAAAATGTGGTCCGGCAAAATGCTGAAGCCTGTGGCTCACCTTTAAATGCCTTAGGGCTCATATATGAGCCCTCTTCTCCTCTTAGTTCCATGACTTCAAACACATTCTTGCTGTTAACTTCCAAATCTATATTTCTAGTCCAACTTTATATACAGTTTTTTGCTTGATACCCATTTTGGGCATTTGGAAGTCTTACAAGCATATAAGACTTAACATGTTTGAAATGCTTGATTCCTAATTCCTTGCACCTATCTCCAAACCTTTCCTCTTCCATGCCACTCCATGTTCATTCGAGTAAATGATACATTTACCTATGTGCTTAACTAAAATATCTGGTGGTCATCTTTGATTCCTATTTCTCCTTGTGCCAATCTGTCAGCAAGTCCCACTGGTTCTATCTTCAAGACAGATCCCAAATCCATTCCTAGTTTTTTCTGTTTTCACTGTTCAAGTGGCATCTTTACTTACTTAGACTATGGCAATAGCACCTAATTTTTCTGCTGACTTCTACTCTTTTGCTCTGATACCCATTCTTCAGAACAGGCAGAGTAATGGTCTCATTGTTAATTCAAGTCAATCTGCTTGCTTAAAAACTTTCAGTGATTTCCCACTGGATATGTCAAAATATCATTTGTCTATCTGTTTTCTGTATTAGAAAATTTTGTTGTCATACCTTGTGTGGGATTATTTCCCATTCTGTTATATTTGTCTCTGCTTTTATACCTTTTTAGTCCCTCTCAATCTCCTTACTTGGATTTAGGAGAGAGGGGCATTTATAAACACCTGTTTTCCATTCACTATGTTTATCCAGTCCCTTGATTCTTTTGCTTATTGTCCTCCTCAGCCCCCAATATAAATGTCTTAAACGTAGGGACTTAGGTTTCTTTATTTTTTATTGGCCTCTAACAGTACTGGCATAGAGTAGGGGCTTAAACACTATTTGTTGAATGAATGGATAAAGGAATTTCACAAGGTCCTACACCTATAGGCCAATATCTCTAATAAACATAGAAACAAAAAACCTCAACAAAATACTAGTAAACCAAATCTAACAACACATCAAAAAATCATTCATACTTCAAGTCAAGTGGGATTTATTCCCAGGATGCATGAGTGGTTCAATATTTTCAAATCAATCAATGTGATACATTGCATCAACAAGAGAAAAAAATAAAAACAATATGATCATTTTAATAGATGCAGAAAAAACATGTGACAAAGTATGGCGACCCTTCATGTAAAAACTCTCAACAAAGTAGGTTTAAAGGGAACATACCTCAACTTAATAAAGGCTGTATATGAAAAACCCATAGTCAACATCATACTCACTGGTAAAAAACTGAGAGCTTTCCCCCTAAGGTTGGGAATAAGACAAAGATGTCCATTCTCACCACTTTTATTCAACATAGTCCTGGATCAATCAGACAATCAGACAAGAAAAAAAAAATAAAAGGCACCCAAATTTGGTCAAGAAGAAGCAAAGCTTTCACTCTTTGCAGATGGCACAATATCATATAGAGAAAACTCTAAAGACTCCACAAAAAACCACTAGAGCTGATAAATGATTCAGTAAAGTTGCAGGATACAAAAATCGATGTACAGAAATCGCTTGCATTTTCATAAACTGAATATGAAGCAGCGGGAAGAGTAATTAATAAAAATACCACTTTTAATTCTACCCCAAATAGTAAAATGCCTAAAAGTAAACTTAACTAAGGTGAAAGACCTGTATTCTGAAAACTATACAACACTGATGAGAGAAACTGAAGATGACACAAATAAATAGAAATATATTCCATGTCATGGAATGGAGAACAAATATTGTTAAAATGTCCTGCTACCTAAAGCAGTTTACAGATTTAATGGAACCCTTATCAAAATACCAATGGCATTTTTCACAGAACTAGGACAAACAATCCTAAATTTGTGTGGAACTACAAAAGACCTTGAATAGCCAAAGCAATCTTGAAAAAGAAGAACAAGGGTATTACAATTCCAGATTTCAATTACGTTACAGAGATGCAGTAGTCCAAACAATATGGTACTGGTACAAAAATAGACACAAGGATCAATAGAATAGGATAGGGAGCTCAGAAATAAACCCCTGACATTAATCTTTGACAAAAGAGACAAAAATATGTAAGGGGGGGAAGACAACCTCTTCAACAAATGTTGGGAGAGCTGGAAAGCAAAAAATGAAACTGGGCCACTTGCTGCATCATACACAATAATAAACTAAAAATAGATTAAAGACCTAAATGTGAGACCCAACAATAAAAATCCTAGAAGGAAGCACAGGCAGTAATTTCTCTGATATTTTCCATAGTAACATTTTTTTTTTCTAGATATGTTCTTAAGGCAAGGGAAACAAAAGCAAAAACAAACTCTCAGAACTCCAAAAAAATAAAAAGCTTCTGTACAGCAAAGGAAACAATCGACAAAACCAGAAAGACAACCACTAAGAGGGAAAAGATATTTGCAAATTACATATCTGATAAAGGGTTAGTATCCAAAATAGATGAAGATTGAATGAAACTCTGCACCCCCAAAATGAAATAATCCAACTAAAAAAAGGGCAGAAGATATCAACAGACATTTTCTAAAAGAAGACATACAGATGGCCAATGGATACATGGAAAGATGCTCAATGTAACTATCATCAGGGAAATATAAATCAAAACCACAACGAGATATCACCTCACATGTGTCAGAATGGCTCAAATCTAAAACACAAGGAACAGTGTTGGCAAGGATGTGGAGAAAAAGGAACTCTTGTGTACTGTTGGAGAGAATGCAAACTTGTGCATCCACTGTGAAAGACAGTATGGAGGTTCCTCAAAAAAGTGAAAATAGAACTAGCCTATAATCCAGTAATTGTACTATTGGGTATTTGTCCCCAGATGACAAAACACTAATACAAGCACAGGGATACACACATACCCCTACGTTTATAACAGCATTATTTACAGTAGCCAGACTATGAAAGCAGCCCAAGTATCCATCAGTGGTTAAATGAATAAAGAAATGTGGTATATTTATACAACAGAATATTATTTAGCCATAAAAAGAATAAAATCTTGCCATTTGCAATGACATGGATGGATCTAGAAGGTGTAAGGTTAAGTGAAAAGAGTCTGAGAAAGATAAATACCACCTGATTTCACTCATGTGTGGAATGTAAGACACAAAACAAATGAGGAAAGGGGGAAAAAAAGACAAACCAAGAAACAGACCCTTAAGTAGAGAGAACAAACTGAGGGTCACCAGAGCGGAGGTGGCCGGGTAATGGGTGAAATAGGTGAAAGGGATTCAGAGTACAGTCATCATCATGAGCATCGAGTAATGTATGGAATTGTTGAATCTCTATATTTTTTACCTGAAACTAATACAACAGTGTATGGTAATTATGCCATAATTAAAATGAAAAAACTAAAATTAAACAAATAAAGTCTACAGTTCATGGTTTTTAGTATACTGGCAGAATTGTACAGTCACCTACATGGTGAAATTAAAACATATTCAGTTATCCCCAAATACACCCTGTAAGCAGTCCCTCCCCACTTCCCCCAGTCCCTAGACAAACACTAATCTATATTCTGTCTTTGTGACATACCTATTCCGGATATTCATACAAACGGAATTATGCCATATTTGATCTTTCTTTATTCTTGATTCAGTCTAACTTGATTCTTTCGCTTACTGTAGTGTTTTCAGAGTTTATTCATGTTGTAATCTGTATCTGTACTTCATTAGTTTTTATAGCCATTTACTATCCTATTGTAAGATGGATGGATCACATTTTACTTATCCATTCAGTAGTTCATGGACATTTGGGCTGTTTTCACTTTTTGGTTATTATGAATAAAGCTACTGTGAACATCGAGGTACACATTTTTGTGTGGATGTATTTTCATTTCTTCTGGGGATGTGCCTGGAACTAGAACTTTCACTTGGTGACTATGCTTAACTTTCTGAGGAGCTTCCAGACTGTTCCCCACAGTACCTGCACCATTTTACCTTCCCATCCGCAACGTAGAAGGATCTCACTTTCTCCATCGCCTCTTACACTCACACTTGTTGTTCTCCATCAATTTTGTGACATTCTTGTGATTATAAAGTGGTACCTCTTTAGGGAACTTTGTGACTTTTCACTCAAACAAATACATGCTTGCTGCGTATCTACCATACACCACACGCTCTGTTGTAAAAGATTAAAAAACAAATGCTTCTGGAACCCAGCTTCTTATAAGGATGACAAGCACGTGGTCTTTGAGCCCGACCTTCCTGTTCTCTTTTTAGTTCTTGCTCAGCAACCTCTTCTCCTTTTGCTTTTTTTTTTTCTTTCCTCTTTCATTCATAGCTAAATACAATATTTATTGTGACTGTGAATCAGGAACGGTGTTAGCAAAATATCTGCATTAAGGGGCGACTGGGTGGCTCCGTTTGTTAAGTATCAGATTCCTGATTTCAGCTCAGGTCATGAACTCAGGGTTCTGAGATTGAGCCTGGCATTAGGGCTCTGCAATTCCCAGGGAGACTGCCTAGGATTCTCTCTCCCTCTTCCTCTGCCCCTCCCTGTGGCACACTGTCTTTCTCTCTCTGACTCTCTCAGATAAATATGTAAATCTTAAAAAAAAAATCTGCATTAAGCTAAGAGGGAATCTTCACATTCTTAAGTAAAATGAGAAATAATTAGCCCCTGTGAGTACTCAAATTCTCATCTGAATAGCCACAACACGTTTCTGTCTGCTTCCAGGGATGAAATTCCTTTCTCCATTTTTCTGTCAAACTCCTGCTCATTCTTTCATGAGCAAGGGCTTATCCTCCTCTGCAAAGGCTGTCTTGATCTCCCTAGGAAGTTGTGTTCTCTAACCTCATTCTCTTTGTTTTCTTGTCGCATCCTGGCTTCTTTCAATCTCCTGGTACCCAGTATATTCTTGTTAAATGACTACTTCCTCAAACTGCTTTCCTTTAAGCATCGACATTCAAAATAACTAAAAATTGACAATTTACTTTGGAATGGATTGCTTTTACCTTTTTCTATATTGTTAATTGCAAGAGTTACAAGAATATTGCTGTTTTCCATATTAACTATGGCACTGCATTTTTATCACAATTTAGATACATGTCTAAGAGTTGTTTTGGCACCAACCCATCATTTCTAATATTGTTTCCATAGTTCAAATTCTGACAAAGATTTTGAACACAACTTGGTTGTAAATACAGAGTCCTTAACAGTTAAATCAGATATTAATCATAGTATCCTTTTAGGAGATAAAGGAGAAGCTAATTTTCCAGTACCTGTGGTCCTTTAGTACCAATAGTGAAAGAGTGTATTGGGAATGGCATTTTACCTGGGACATCTCAGTCTAAAATCACTGTCCTACAAGGCATTTCTGAGGATAGGGGTGACCTTGGGCAAGTCACCAGTGCTCTTTGGATTCCATCTCCCTTATCTGTAAAATGAAAGAGCTGGATGAGCTGATTTCAAAGGATTCTTCCACCTTTCACAGGCTAGAGAATATAAAAAACCTTGTTAGCCTTTGATCTTTCATTCCACCTTTAATATCTTTTGTTTTAGTAACTGATTCTTCCTTCCTCAAACGGACTCAGAAAAACACTACCCAGGGTAAACTCTGACTCCAGCTGAACTGAGGTCCGTGCGTACTACAGAGAATTGGAGGTGTTGGAGATCTTCCAATCATTCACCAGAAGTGCTTCTTCCAAGTTTATCCCGGAAGTCATCGGACTGCTGACAGGGGTAGTTAAATCCAAGCGTACGTGTCACCTGGCCTGCTTTTCCACAAAGTCTATAGTTTTTTTCCATGAATGGGCTATGTTGCTATATTTACCTTATCCAAGAAAGGGCATTTTAGGGATGTTAATGAAATAAATGACAAGTTTGTAGCCACAGTTTGGGGCTCTGGAGAAGATGGAAGCACTGTATATCAGATAAGGTGTGGGTTATGTGTCTCTAAGACCAACAGCATTTCCAGGATCTGTTTGAAACTTTCTTTAACATGGGGACCTCAGGGTTGAGGGCTTTTGGGGTGTTTGTAGCTGCCTTCTGTTTGCCTTTGTTGGAAGGTGAATGCTAATTTGAATTGAGGTGGTTTTCTATGTCGTAGCTGTGTTTTGTTAAATGCTAATTGTATTCCACTTCTTCCCGGAGGAAGGTCCTGGACTTTGTCTTGGCAGATGACAGTTAATTTGTCAAAATGTTTGGATGCTTCATGTAAAGAAGACTAAGGCTCTGTCTATGCGCAGATAAATTTTTTGGAAAAAGATGGCACCTAGTCAAACACTAGGCTCTTTGGAGAAAAACAGGCTAGTGGCCATTTACATTTTAGTTCTTTGACTCAGTGAAACCAAGTCTGCAGGGTTGCCTGAAAAATTCATTTTTGAATTTTCACAGGTGGCCATTCTTGGAGCATTTTAATTTTTTCTAGAGTCTTTAGCTTTGGGCACTTTTGGAAAAGTCAAGGCACAGTGGGATTCTCTAGGTACTGAGCTCCCCAACTCAGAGGATTTGGGAAGCTGTGGGGTAAACGTGGTCCCATCCAGAACCCCCTGGGGCCTCTCAGGCACAAGGGCAGTTTCAAATTCCACAGTCCTTGTTTGTTCTACACGGAGCTGTCACCACCCCCACTCCTCCAGATGGACTGTCCAGCCCTAACCCCTTGCCTACCCCGTGCAGCCTCTGCCCCTGTGAGTGCTGATCTCCCTACCTCTCCCCAGGGAGATGGGCATTTGGATCTTGGCAGTTCTCTCCAGGGTCACTCTGTGTATCCTGGAGGTTTCAGACCCAGGACGTCTTTTAGATGTTCCAATAATAAAACAGGATAGGTGTGAGCTGTGTTTTCACAATACTACTCTAACCGAGTATTTGATTTGGTCCATGAGTGTGATCAGAGCTCATCTTTTCTGGTACATACCCATCTGTTTTTCACATCCTGAGACTCTTATCTCGGTTAATGTGGCTTTTTCTAGTCCTGACCTCTGGCTGCCAAATCCCCACAAAAATCTTTTCCTTCCCATGGAACTGGTGGCTTAATCTCTAATTTCTTTCCCAGAATAACATTCAGGTGTCCTGTGGTTCAGGGTAGTGTTCTTCCATACAAGAAAAAACAAACATTTGAGAGTGAAGTTTTTCTGATGTGCGCACACACATACACACACACACAGAGGGGTAAGAGGGTTTGTGTCTTCTAGTCTCTGAATGCACTAAAGTTTTGTTTAGCTGACCTATGTCAATATAAGGTTATAGGCCATAATGGAAGTCCTCTATAGGGCTCACTGCACTAGGTTCTTTATCTTGTACCATTCCATTCTTCTCTGTAAAAACACTATAATGCAGGTACTACTAGCATTTGCATTTTACAGACAAGAAAACTGAGCATCAGAGAGGTTGTAGCTTGCTCAGGGTCACACAGCCAGTAAATGTGTATCCAAACTGGCATCTGTCTCACTCCAAATCTGAGTGTCTAACTACTGTGTTTACTGCCTAGGCATCTGTTGGAATCCTCCAGAAACCTTGAGCCCCTCTTTCTTACCAGTTGACTTTTGCTTTCTGCAGGGGGGCCGGAGTTGTGGGGGGGCATGCAGGAAGATGACTAATGTTCATATTTTCCTTCCCATCCTCAAGATCTATTGATCTCTTTGGGCAGATCTCCTGCTGCTAACACTTCTGCTGCCACTCCAATTTCTCTTTTCATTATGTGGCTTATTTTACTTTGAATGTATCACCAATTACATCTTCCAAGGGGGATAGAGAGTGAGAAAATGACTTCTCATGTGTTGATCAAATTTCAGATGTTGGCAACAGCCTAAAGAGGAGGAGAGAAAAGAGTGTCGGGGTTTGGCTGGTCACTGGATTCATGAAGGCAAATCCCAATCAAGTAGCTTAATTTTAGACCTTTCCACTCTATGGAGATATCTCTTTCAGAGGTTACCAGTTAGATACAAAATCCTTATTGCTGTGTGTCAGGCCCTCCTCATTGTGGTACTGATCAACCATATTTCAACTTGCAGGCCAGGAAACAAGTGTCACTTCTGAAAGATACCCACCTTTTTATGCCTTTGCTGGTGCCTCACATGCACCCAGTGACACGTTACCCGCCCAGTTTATCCCAAATGTCACTCATGGGGTCTTCATTGTTGCCCTTGAATATTTCTGTATTTTGCTTTATGATATGTATGATATTTTACCAACAATTGTAGTCGTTAGTGTGCTTGCCTCATCTCCCTAATCAGACTGTGAGCTCTTGGAAAGTCAGGATGATTTCTGAGTCAACTCCAAATCTCCAGTGCATACTACAAGACCTAGGACTGGCCAACTGTTCCAGGAATTGGAAACAGGGATTGAATGAGGAAAAGCCACGTTATAACAAGTGTCTGATTGTGTCCTTTATTCTGGGTTCATCCTCCTTCATTCTCTTTATCACCCCTTTCTGCTGGTTTTAGGTAAAAGAACTAGTATGTCTCTATATTTTAATGTCTGGTTTACTTTCCCAGGAAAGGTGGCACTATATCATCTTTCACAGACACTTCTTTTATTTTTAATACTGCTTTTACTGGATGTTTTCAGTAGATATTTGTTCTGGAAAATACCCTAGAGCTCATCATGTAATATATAATTGGATGAAGAAGAACAGTAAGTCACTTTATGACTTTAATTCTATGCTAAACTAGATAATTTGTAATTTTTACCTATGGCTTCAGGATTAGGTTGAAACCTCCTGGGATCTTTGTGGGCTATTTGAAAAAGACACAGAGGACCTCCGTCTATCTTCCCATTGCTCTCTTCTGGGTGTCACACCTCTGTCTTCACAGACTTACTGATAAGAGAGGCTTAATAAAGGGAAGGCCACATCATACAGTGAAAAGATCATGGCCTTTAGACTAAATATAAACTGCAGTTGAGTCACTTAAGATGTCATTCTGACCCTCAGTTTTTACATCTGTAAAATGGAAAAGCAAAAAATACTCCATGTAGTTATGCAATGATATGATGTGTTAAAAGTGACTGATAGGGGCACCTGGGTGGCTCAGTGGGCTAAGCAACTGACAGCTCAGGTCATAATCTCAGGGCCCTGGGATGGAACCCCATTGTTGCATCAAGTTCCCTGCTAAGTGGGAGTCTGCTTGTCCCTCTCCCTCTGCTCCCCCTCCCACTGTCACATGCACACTTTCTCCCTCTCTCTCTCAAGTAAATAAAATTTTAAGAAAAAAAAAGTGACCAACAAACTCAAGTCAGTGCTCAATTAATATAAATTCTCTTCCTCCTAATTAGGACTAATATTATTCATTAACTAAAACACAAAAAAATTCATCTGCTACATTTAAATAGTAACCTTTACATGACCCATCAAAATGCTGAGAAGGATTTATGAGAATATAACACAAATTTTTAAAATCTAAGTTTATCTTATGAAGGTAGTGTTTAAATCTTTTGTAAACTTTTCTGTGGGTCCACATAAACAGTGAATGTTCTATTCTCCCCTGGAGAAAGTGGTGGATATTGTGAGTTCCTTGGTCCTTAGCATAGGTGACATCTTTAAATATTACAATTGTTTATTTGTAAAAGATTTAGCCTTTTTTTACTCCCTTTTCAGCATAATATTTTCAATTAATAGCAATAACCATTAAGAAGCATAATATAGGAATCAAAGCTTGAAAAAGATTTAAAAAGAATAAAAGAAAAAAGCTAATTTAAATATCTGGCTAGTGTGAAAATAAATAATGAGCCAATGCATAGATTTCCTTATTTTGGATTCTTTGGAAGGTGAATCCTATACACATTAATCATATAATAGATTACAGTTGAGGGAAACCTAATTTCCTAGAGCTAAGTCAAATCAGAAACATTTAAAAATATTTTACCGTCCAGGGCGCCTGGGTGGCTCAGTTGGTTGGGCGACTGCCTTTGGCTCAGGTCATGATCCCGGAGACCCGGGATCGAATATCACATCGGGCTCCCTTCTCGGCGGGAAGCCTGCTTCTCCCTCTCTCACTCCCCCTGCTTGTGTTCCCTCTCTGGCTGTGTTTCTCTCTGTCAAATAAATAAAATCTTTTAAAAAGATATTTTACCATCCAAAGAACAGTGTAACACAGAAATAGTATTAATTATTTTCTTTTGATAACTACATATGTTTTCTAAATCTGAAGTGAACTTTAAAGGAAAAATATAGACAACAATCTGCCTTAACTCTTTCATTTGAAAGATCTGGCAGTTCACTAATGAAAGAGAACATAATGGAACTAGCATGAAAGCTAAGTGAAAACAATAGAACCGGGGAGAAAAGCAACAGTGAGAAGATTCATTTCCCAATTATGAGGAAGCAGCCTCATTTTTAGTGTTGGCAAAAATTATTTGTTATCATTAGTTCCAGACTAAAGTAATTTTGTCTAGAATTGTACAATGTTAGGATGCTGGAAAACCATTCTTTGGGGGAAGTGGTCAGACCCAGAGACCTCTTCTAGAATGAACTGGATGCCCTGTCTGGAGAAGTCCAGGGAACTGGGATGGGGTGCACCTGTCCTGCCAATCTGCATCCCGAATTTAGATAACACAGACATGTTATGGAGGTCTTGAAGGGGGAAAAGGCACTCTTTCATGAGACTTCACAGAGGAAATGAGATAGGTTTTGAGTCTTGAACAATGGGTACTACTTAGTGAAGCTGTTTTGGTGGGAAGGCTTTTCTTGGAAAGGCAGCAAAATCACCAAAAGTAAGAATACAGGGAAACAGTTGGGTATTGGGAACAAAATGTGTTTAGAAATGAGAAAGCCATAATTTCTTCAATAAGAAGCTTACAGGTTTGAATTCGTGAATCGAGTGGTAAAAGATGGGTAGTGACAAAGAACCTCGAAGTCATTGGGTTGGGGTCATGGGAACAGGAGCCCTGAAATGGACTCATGGAAAGCAGCGGGTCCTCCATTTCCTCCTTGCACACTGAGGACTCCTGATCCTGTTCTCATCCACGTAAGGCTTCTGGTCTGGGTTGCAGAGCCGCAAATTCAGGCAGTTGTAAAATAGGGTAAGATTATCTTCAGTTAAGTCCATGTTCTTTCCAGAACCTTCCTGTTTTTTCTCCTTCCCTCATCAGACACCCACGCTCTGTGAAGTCTGTCCAGACCCTCTCTCTGGCTTGTCCACCTTACTCTGTCCACATGAGCAATAGCATGTGTTGGAGGCTTGATCACGGACTTTAACTCACTGACTCCTGTGTGACAGGCCATCGTGGGAAGCAGCTTTGCTGCCGGAGAGGAAAAGTGTAGGCATTCCCACCCCTCAAGGAGCACCGTTTTCTTGGTAGTCTTACATTCAGGGGAACTTGGGCACCCCCCCCAGGGAAGAAGTTGTGGTCCCAGTGGGTGCTGCATGTCTCTCCAGGTCCCAGGATAAAGGCTGCTCATTCCTTGGGGTGGGGGTGAAGTTAATTTGGGTGTGGATTTTTTTTGTGTGTGCCTCTCACATGCAATTCTTTGAGCCTGATGGTGGGCGGGAAAAGCAAAGAACCTAGAAATGGAAATTGTCACCTTGAATATCCAACTGTGTTTGATAACCAGAGTGCACGGTGTGTTTGAGACTTATCTGATATTTGGGAGATTTTGGAATATAAATGTTTTCCAGCTCTTTGTCTTGACAGACTGAGATGATTAATGATATGTGATGTCTAAGGAGATAAAATGAGCAAGGCTAGAACACATGTAGTTTTTCTGACAGAGGACTTTTAAAAGGCATTAGAGAAGCATGAACATGTTTCTTTAACGGACACCCTGGGTTTTGGTCTTTCACGTGACTGACAAATAAAAGACCTCCCAATCTGCTCTCCAGAGCACTCTCTGGGGAGTCAGCCCATGGTGCTCAGCAATGGCTGTGGCTGGGGTTTAGAATCCTGCTTACTTTTTACATCAAGAGGAACTTTAGAATCAATGATCTCTCTGAAAACTGATAAACTGTGTTTGGAAAAGATCTTCATTTTCTTTTCTTCTTCTTCTTCTTTTTTTTTTTTTTTTAAAGATTTTATTTATTAGATAGAGAGAAATACAGTGAGAGAGGGAACACAAGCAGGGGGAGTGAGAGAGGGAGAAGCAGGCTTCCTGCCGAGCAGGGAGCCCGATGTGGGACTTGATCCCCGGTCTCCAGGATCATGACCTGAGCCGAAGGCAGTTGCTTAACCAACTGAGCCACCCAGGCGCCCCTTCATTTTCTTTAAATGTTTTTTTCTCCTTAAAAGCTAAGCTTGCCATTTTAAAAAGAGGTGATTTTCGAGTTCCGTGAAAGAGATTCCTATGTTTGAGATTCTATGAGTACTTCACCGGGGAGTAAAATCTCTTATCTTGCAAAGAAACCTCATTAACCAAGGTTAACAATCTTGGTGGAAAGTTTTTAAGGCACCGGAGGGGTTCGTGATCATTAGCAAGCCACTTTCTTACAAAGTATCCATCATTTTAGGGAGAGCTGAAAAGGAAGAGAAGCAGCACCTGTTAATTTGGGGGTTATCTCAGTTGTAACCTGAGCAGCTCTCATTCTTAAACTTTGGAGAATCCCGGTTCAGTTTGTTGCTTCAGAGTGGGATAAATGGGATTCCTGAGGACCAGTGTTTATCATGTTTCTTGATGATATTAGTTATTTCTCACCCACCCCCTGCAAAAAAAAAAAAAAAAAAAGAAACAACAAAAAAAGAACACTTTTGTGATATGTTCCCAGGGAGACCATAAAACTTCTATGAGACGTTTTACATATTCAGTTCACTCACCAAAAAAAAATTTGGGGTGCTTCTATTTTGCTAGGTCCTGTGTTAAGTGCCAGGGGTGGGGATGAAGAGGAACTGGGCACAGATCTGTCTTCAAATTACTTACAGGATGGTAGGAGACATAGGACATGCATACGACACTTAGATCGGTCTCTACTCTATCCTGCACTGAGTTGAGCCAAAGGTTCTTGCTTAATCAATGCTTTTTGGCTGAGAGTTAACTGGAAGAGATAGTACACATCATCCTGTCCAATTCATCCATATCATCGCTGAGGAAACGTATTCAGAAAAGCAAAGCTACATGCCCAAGGCAACACAGCTAATTAGAAACCTAGCCAAAGACATCTGATTCCAAGTCTGAGAAAAAGCAACTTCTCGAGAAGTTGCATTGTCTGATTTCACTGCATTCAAACACACTCCAGATTCATAACTGGTCTTTACTCACTGACCTGCCTTGAGGACTTTGCCATGCTCAGAATTAAGTTAGCAATTGGGACTCTGGATTGAGTTGGTACAGAGAAATCACACTTGGCTTTTTGTACTTTACTAAGTCTCATTTCAAATATGTAACAATTTCCCCTTCATTTTTTCCCCTTTATTTTGCATCTTACATCATTGTCTACAGACATAGAATTGGTCAGAAGATGGAAGATGTCAGTTTCAGGGCCTGTTCCCTCAGCACTGAAGTTATTTTTCGTTTGCAAAAATATGATTGAGGTAGGGGGAGTATAGAGAGAGGAAGAGGAAACATCTCAGGGAGTATAAATATTTGTGATCACTTCTACGTATCTTTTTGTCTTTAATTAAAAATCAGATTGAAATTATTTCTCGTTTGAAATCAGTCTTTTTCATTGAGCACCAATTGCCAAATTCTCCAACTACAACGTATTTTTTCCTATAGGCATCACGGTCCGTCTGAAGCTAGACTAATGTGTGCAAAAGAGAATTCTGACAACTGACATACCTAGACCCATTTGGGAGGCTATATTTTCTGTGTGTGAATGTTTTCCCCAATGAAACACAAGACCTGTATGTTGAAAATACATAAAAGACAACTCCAAAGCATATTACAAAAGTAGAAAGGGGGAAAATCAATAATCTATTAGCTAGAGCATTACACAGAATTTCTTTCTTCCTTTTTTTCTTTCTTTCTTCCTTTTTTTTTTTTTTAAAGATTTTATTTATTTGACAGAGAGAGACACAGCCAGAGAAGGAACACAAGCAGGGGGAATGAGAGAGAAGCAGGCTTCCCTCCAAGCAGGGAGCCCGATGTGGGGATCGATCCCTGGTCTCCGGGATCATGACCTGAGCCGAAGGCATTCGCTTAACCAACTGAGTCACCCAGGCGCCCCGAGAATTTCTATTCATAGATAAGGAGAAAAAAATCTCCTTTGATTTCATGTTTTGTCAAGATAAATAATTAGCTTTGTTTTGAAATCAATTTTTCCCTTTTCAAAAAATTTTTATTGGGGTGTAATTGACATGTAACTTTGTATTGGTTTCAAGTGTTCAACATAGTGATTCAATACTTGTATACATTTCAAATTGGGGCTTGCAAGTCTGATTATCATCTGTCACCATACAAAGTTAACTTTTAGGATTTGCTCTCTTGGCAATGTTTGAGTATGCTGTATAATTTTATTAACTGTAGTTGCCATGCTGTAACTTACATCTCCAGTACTTATTTATTTTATAACTGGAAGTTTTGTAACTCTTGACTCCTTTACCCATTTAGCTCACTCCCAACCCCCTTCTCCTCTGGCAACCACCATTCTCTGTATCTGTGATTTTTGTTTTGTTTGCACCTTTGTTTTATTTTTTAGATTCCACAGTAAGTGAAATCATATGGCATTTATCCTTCAGTATCCGACTTATTTCATTTAGCAAAACTCACTCCAGGTTCATGCATGTTGTTGCAAATGGCGATTTCATTCTTTATTATGGCTGAGTAGTATTCCATTATACATATCATGTATGTTTATCCATTCATTCTTTGAAGGACATTAGGTTGTTTCCATATCTTAGCTATTATAAATAATGCTGTGATGAATACAGGGATGCATATATCACTTTGAATTAGTGTTTCCTTTTCCTTGGATATATACCCAGAAGTGGGATTGAGGGATCATTTGGCAGGCTTATTTTTAATTTTTTGAAGAAAATCCATAGGGTTTTCTACAGTGGCATCACCAATATAGTCCCATCCTCATTGCAGCCCCCTTTTCTCTGTATCCTTACCAAAACTCATTATTTCTTGCCTTTTTGATAATAGCTATTGTAATAGGTATGCGATGATATTTCATTATGGTTTTGATTTACATTCCCCTAATGATCAGTGATGCTGAGCATCTTTTCATTTGCCAATTGGCCATCTATATGTCTTCTTTGGAAAAAGTGTCTATTCAGATCTTCTACGCATTTAAAATCAGATAGTTTTTTTTCTTTAGTTTTTTTTATTAAGTTATATGAGTTCTTTATATATTTTGCATATTCACCCTTTATCAGATATATGATTTGCAAATATTTTCTTCCATGCAGTGGGTTGCCTTTTCATTTTGTTGATTTCCTTGACTGTACAGAAGCTTTTTAGTTTGATGTAGTCCCATTTTTTTTTTTTTTTTTTGCTTTTGTTGTTTTTGCTTTTAGACTCAGATTCAAACATCGATTGCCAAGACTTAGGGCAAGGAGCTTACTGCTTATATTATCTTCTAGAAGTTTTATCCTTTCAGCTTTTACATTCAAGTCTTTGATCTATGTTGTGTTAATTTTTGTGTATGATGTAAGATAATGGTCCAGTTTCATTCTTTGGAATGTGACTGTCCAGTTTTTCCAACACTGCTTATTGAATATTTCATCCTTTCCCCACTGTATATTTTTGTTTCCTTTGCAGTAAATTAACTGACCATGTATGTGTGGGTTTATTTTTGGGTTCTGTATTCTGTTCCATTAATCTATATGTCTGTTTTCATGCCAACGGCATCCTATTCTGATTAGTATGGCTTTATAATATAGTTTGATATCAAGGGGAATAATGCCTCCCTATTTGTTCTTTCTCAAGATTGATTTGGCTATTCAGGGTCTTTTGTGGTTCTATACAAATTTTAGGATTGTTTGTCCTATTCCTGGGAAGAACATAAAGCAGTGCTCCAGAGTAGATCAGTTCCTTTCTGGGGTGTTTGGTTGAGCCATAATGAAGCCAAGGGAGAGTATTAGGATAGAGCTTCCCTGTGTTTCCTGACAGCGCCTCCGTGGCCTCTGGATGGGCAGCAAACCTGAAGTCTGATCCCCAGGCTGAAGCTCTAGCATGAATACATAGGCTTTTCTTTTTTTTTCTTTCTTTTCCACATGAAGACTGGGGCTGTGTTCCAGTCTGCTGTCTGTGCAGGGCTCTAGGGGTGGTCACCTGCCATGAACTGTCTTTCTGATTGTCATAGTCCTGTGGCACCTAGAAATGTAAGCCCCATTGACTGTCTGGGCCAATTGATCAAGGGGCAATGACTTTGTGGGTTGTACTTGGCTGCCAGCTTTTGTGAGACAGCCAGAGAGTGAGTGGGGTGGGGCACACTTGCAGGCTTCAGCAAGGCAGTGGGGGCGCCCTTCATCCTCGTGCACCTGCAGGCCTTGGCAAGGCAGTGGCAGGTGCTGCGTGTGGCTGTGCCCACCTGTGCAGGCAGGGGAGAGGGAGAATGGGAAACTGGTGTTGGCCAGTGCCTCCATTTCCAGAGTTCCAACCATCTCCTGCCCCTCGAGCAGATGCTTTAAGATTAGCAAATGAATCTCCTTCATACTTCATCTGGGTGCCTTTCAAACTGCTTCTCTTGCACTGGGTCCAGAGGGAGTGAGGCCACATGTGAGCCCTTCAAAAGGAGACTCTCAGTTCTCTACAGCCCTTTGCTTCTCTTGGACATCAGCACCACTGTTTTTTTTTTTTTTTTAAGCCAGACATTTGGGGGGCATGGATCCCAAGGGTTGGGGTGCCTGATCGTAGGGTATAAGCCCTCACTCCCCCAGGGGGAAACTCTAGGCTTGTGAGTTCTATTGTGAGGTGCTGTGTCAACAATGTCTCTGCCTCTTCTACTCTTCTGGATGTGTACCTCTTACACTTTGTCGTTTGGCTAGTTTCTAGTCCTTTCACAGAGCGAATTACTCCAAATGGAGCTGTGGATTTGGTGTGTCTGTGGGAGGAAGTGAGTTCAAATTTTACTACGCCACCATTTTGGACCCCAGTCGCCTCAATTTTCCCTTAACATTTAATCTCTTGAGCTTTTAAAACTGTTTCTAAAATGGCAAAACAGGAGCTAAAATAATTAATACCATCAATAAATTGCAATTATATTGTGCAGTGGGTTTTATTTTGTTTCTGTTTTTGTTTTTAAATCAATTCTCCAGTATTGTCTCGGGTAGAGTGAGAGGCAGAACTTAAATGAGCACATTAAATTCAACACAACCTTGCTATTTGAGAAGTTATTACAAGAACTACTTTTCTTTTGTTGTGGAAAGAAAGTGGCTATCTAATTAGAGGAAAAGGGTATCCAGAGAATATTGTCAAGTTATTGGCTAAACAGGCCTTTGTTTCCTTCCGTCTTGACTCAAGTTGTCCTCACAGAGAAGAGTGTTGATTTGAGAGTCTGTGGTGTAAGAGAGACACGTTTGTCTTCGTGCAATTACCAATCCACTTCTGTTCTTCCATTTTCCCACTTTCCTCCTTTCCTCCTCTTCTGTTTTTTTGTTTCTTGTCTTGTGTTTGCAAGGTGTGACCGGGATTAGCAGAGTGACTGTCCTGCACCAGGAAGGAGAACAGAGGGAATGACTCCTGGCTTTTCCTGTCCTTGGCTTCTTAGCCTTGGGAGGGTTCTGACAAAGGGGCTTCCGAAATCAGTCACAGATTTAGAAAAACCTAGTTTTCAGTATATTTCTGCTACTGATTTCTACCGAGGCAAATGCCCAAGACATCTTTGTGGTTTGGATACTGCATATTTGGCAATTTGGTGAGATAAGTCTTTTAAATGATTACATTTTGCTTTTGATTGTATCATTCTTATGACTGTCTTCCATAATTTATAGAATTTGGAGCACAATCCCATGGATGACCAAACTTTAACTTAAGCCTCCCTTAGAAGGCCCTAGAAGGTTTGTTCTAATAGGACAGAGGAACACAAGACTAGCCAGGGGCTCACTCACTGCACACCACACCTGCATACACTAGTGAATCCCTCGGCGGGAGAGAGGGCCACCTTCTCCTCCAGGACCAGCTAGCTCCTCAGCAGTTCCCATAGAGTTTGGTACGCCATGCCACCTGTTACCTGGAGACAAAGGAGCCCACGATAATAAGCACTGAAAATGATACAAATGTTTTACATCAGGAGGGAAAAAATCAGCAAAAATATTCTTCAAGTGCTCCTGTTTTATCTTTTCCTTGAGGTGGGTATTTGTTATTGGAAGCATTTTCTCTGTTGGCTATTACAGAAAACATGCTGAGTGGACTGCAAGCTTTTCAAGGGCCTCCAGCAAAGTGTGATATTTTAAATTTCTTTATTGCCCCCCAAATTAAAAAAAAACCCATCCTGAAAAATTGGAATTAATCATTTAAATTTCTTTTGAACATCATATTGTATCAACTAGTCTACCTCAGCTCAACCTGTAATCTTGTGATTTACATGACTTATTTTAATATGTTTGATATATTATGGAGGTGGTATTCCAAAGTAAGAAGGAAATTTCTCGAAGGTCTTAAAATTCTCTTTGTACATGTAGGGGGTGGGGGTGGGGAGTGAGGGAGGAGCGATGACGGTGTAGTGTATAATACGGAGGTGATGAGCTTTGGGCGGAGGGGAAACCTCTTGAAAACTATGGCCAAAATTAAGAGCCATGGTGTTAAATATGATAATTTCTGAGAAACGCACACAATCTCCCATAGTGTTTCTAAAGACTAGATTGCCTCCTTTTGAACAACTTACTTTTGAAATGATAAACGGGATTAAGTACAAGTTGTGATGTGCAACTCGAATACATTTCAGAATTGGCAGTCATCATTCCCAGAGCAATGAATTAGAAAATCTATTCTTAATGATTATAATGAGCACATGTGCAGATGTGCTTTTCTTAGAGGAAAAGCGGATATACTGAAATTGGAATTCACAAAACAGTTAGGTTAAGGAGTTGCTTTATCAAATGATTCTTTGCTTTATGAAAGGGGTTTCTTGCAAATTAGGTCATTTTAAAGGCATGCACATGCTTGAAGCATTTGCTTAGAAACCACCGTCTATTGGGTGGGTAGCGGGGAAGATTAAAGATTCATAAACCTAAACTCAGCATGTCCTTTTTAGTGCATTTGGTCTGCTATTACAAAATGCCCTGGACTGGTGGCTTATAAAGGGCAGCAATCTATTACAGTCTGGAGGTTAGAAGTCTGAGATCAGGGTGCCAACTTCCTGGTTCTGAACCCACTTCCTGGTTCATGGTGGTGTCTTTCCGTTGTGTTCTCATATGGTAGAAGGCGCCAGGGAGTTTGGTGAGGCCTTTTGCAAGGCCCCAATCCCAATCATGAGGGCTCTGCGTTCAGGACCTAATCACCTTCCAAAGGTCCCTAACTGGTCATTTTGGGGATTAGGATTTCAACATACGAACTTTGGGAGGACACAAACATTCAGACCATAGCAGTGTCTAAAACCCAGTCCATACCATTGCCAGCCAAATCCATCATCATCCTTCCTCATACCTGCTTCACCTGCATCCAGTTCTTTCCTTCTCACTTTGCAGTTACCAGTTAATCCTATTTCCTGTGCCTCCTTTGTGTGTCTTAGATCTTGCAAGGAGATCTTTTCGTTATATATTTGTCTTTTAGCGATTCTTTTTCCCATGAAAGGATTTTTGCAGTAAAGTCAGGTGCTCCAGACATTTTCTGTGCATCATTTTATAATTAATCCTGATGGTTCTCTTGTAAAATAGATTTTCCAGATTAGCAACAAGGGCAGAGAAATTAGGGAGGGCGAAGGTAGGGATGTATGAAGAGATAATACACGTGTTCATTGAGCCCAGGTCAGGAATATGGTATTCTGCTGGGTGCATCAGCTCTCTCTCGTGTAGTTTTTACATCTGCTCTAGAAGTAGGAATTATATGTGCTTAGACTCCTAAGGAGGAAGCTGAGGCTCAGGGGTTAAAACTTGTGTTCAAGCTCATGCAAGCAGTAGGTGGGACATCGGACTTGGGAGCCAGGCTGGATTCCCATCATTATACCCTTCTTCCTTCACTGCATTCCCTGGCTAGGAAGTAAATGCTTAAAATTGAAGTCTTCTGATTGCTACTCTAGTTTCCCCATGCCCTTCTGCAAGTATATCTTTTAAACAAGTTTCCCTAGCTGACAGAAATTATAGAAATGCTTTTAATTAGTAGTAGTTCCAACAACAGAGACCTCCAAGACATTTTGAAGTGACTGCTTGCTTTCCTTTTTTTAAAATATTTTTTATTTCTTTGCTAAGGAGTCTTTCTTCTCTAAAAAGGGCCCCAGCAACTCCAGAAATTGCAATTCCTTACAGTAAGCAGAATGTCAGTGGATTTTCAGTGGGATTTGGAAATATCGGAGTTAAATAGGAGAGAGTAACGCCCAAACCGAGTAGCTTGCAAGTTTCTTGTCTAAAAACACTCAGAGTCATAACTTTAGGCCTCAAAACAGAGCTGAGAACTTACTGACGGTGGAATTTACATAGCATAATTATAGATACAAAAGTAGATATATCCCAGGAAGCAGGTTAACTCACAATAAGCGATCAAAAATTGATTGATTATTTAGATTTTGTTAAAATCCCATGCGAAATGAGTTAAAGAGGGCATACATACAGAAGACTTTTTTCTTTTCTTTTCTTTTCTTTTCTTTTCTTTTCTTTTCTTTTCTTTTCTTTTCTTTTCTTTTTTTTTTTTGACTTGATTTAACAAAAGACATTTATTTCTTACAGTTCTGGAAGTTGGAAGTCTGAGATCAGGGTCCCAGCATGATCTGGTTCTTGGTGAAGTCTGTCTTCCTGGTTTATAGACCACCAGCTTCTTGTTTCCTCATATGGTGGAGAGAGAAAGCAAGTTCTTTCTCGGTGTCTTATTTTTCTTTCTTTTTATTAAAACTGAAGTCTAATTGACACACAAAATCATATTAATGCCAGGTATATATCACAGCAGAAGACTCTTGATTGTTTAGAAAAACTAGAGGTGAGGGACGATTGCCCTTCTTTTGGGTCAATCAAAAGAGCCCTGATTTGGGGAGTCCTGAGGTCTGTGCTCTCTAGGCCATTAACTCACCATGTAAAGGTGGCAGAGTCTCTTAAAAACATTGATTCTCCATTTCCTGTGGGTAGACCTAAGGGTTAGACTAACTCTCTGGGACCCTTTCAGCCTCCATTCCAATATACGCCGAGGTTCAGATTTGTTGCGACAGTTCTCTTCAGCTCATAAAGAGAAAGATAATAATTCACTTCTTTCCATATTCATGAAGATTAATGTCATAACAGCGCTCAGTCTTCACATTCAGTCTCTTTATGAATTGCAACTCCCGAACTTGTGCTGTGCTGGATTCATGGAAAAACAAATGATTTTCATGCATAATGAGGCTCTTATCTTGCTAATCTGTCTTGTCTAAACTAAGTCCCAAAGGTATAGCAATCATTCTTAACTACACATTTGTTTAGATTTTCTGACATGCAACTGTAGTTATTTAAAAAAGAGGCTTATGCTTTTATAATTCTGGAATAAGACATTGATTTGTTATTATTGCTTTTATGACTTTTCCGGAAATGATTCCATCTATTTGCAAAACCACAGTTGAACCAAATCACCTTAAATAATATAAATAGGTATCATGAATAAGGTAAAAATTCAACTGCCCCCTACTATGCCTTATTTTCTAGAAAATTTATGTTTATATGCCAATTAAGATATGAGGTCAAAATGTATTTAATAATCCCAGAAAAGAGCTAAGGAATTGCTGTGGCTAAGAGGGCAAATGGCCAACCGTGTGCTCTGACAATGAAATGCAACTTGCTCCCTCTCTCCCCTCATCCTGGTCTCTGTGCTGGCTCCTTGTGGCTTTCCCTCTCCGTGGGAGAGGAAATGAAAGTGCTCAAGCCCCAGGTAGCCCTGTGGAGGCGGCTTCACAGGACATTTCTGAGGAGAATATGTTTGTGAGCCACAAAATTGGATCCATAAGAAAACAAGTCACTGAGGGGGAAACAAAAACTAGAGATTTATCAGGCAAACAAAAGTGTCTACAAATTCTTCATAGAGAGACAACACTTTGTGGAGTTGAATGAAGCAAGAAGTAGAAGATTGGGCCAGGCAGAAAAATTTCAGTACAACTTGCTCATATTCAATTTTTAAAATAGACTGATTTCTTTATTTTTTTTTCAAAGATTTCATTTATTTGACAGAGAGAAACACAGCCAGAGAGGGAACACAAGCAGGGGGAGTGAGAGAAGGAGAAGCAGGCTTCCCGCCGAGCAGGGAGCCCGATGTGGGACTCGATCCCGGAGACCTGATCCGAAGGCAGTCGCTTAATCAACTGAGCCACCCAAGTACCCTAGACTGATTTCTTTAAACCAAAAACCCAAACCAAAAGATACTCTTTAGGAGGATGAGCCATTAGCAATTCCATTTCTGGAAGGCCAAAGCTGGGTCTCTTGGGCACAACGCTGGCTGGGTTTCCCATCCCAGCCTCTCTGCCTGCTCCATTAAGTGGTCTTCCTTTTCATCCTAGACCCTTTTACATCCTCCCTACTTCTCTGTTTTTCAATGTCACCCTCCATGAACGTTAGTAATATTTTACAGTTCATCAAAGATTTCTTCATGTTGTCTTGCTTTAAGTTTCTGACTACACGTCAGCCATGCTACCTACCGAGAGAACACATTATACCTTAATTGTTTTCTTATGAGTATGACCTGCAGTGTGAAGTCTGTGGAGCAAACATAAAAGTCCCTTGGGACTGAGCTCAAGCGTCTTCTCTAATGATTTCTCTGACTTCTCCAGGGAGAGGACTAGTAACAGTTAACATTGATTAAGAAATTTATGATGTGTCAGGCACCATCATTTAAATGTACCAAGTACTGTAATCCTTACAATGGCCTCATCAGAGTACTATACTATTACTGTTTACATTTTACAGATGGGGAAGCTGAGGTACATAGCTGGTGAGCGGTAGGGCCTGGCTTTACTGGTTTAGATTCCCCTGTCCTCTGCCACCTGGCTACTAGACTTAACTCTTAGCTGTGGCCCTCTGTCAACCTATTAGAAACTTCTCAGTTTTGACGACCTAAGGGACTGAGCTAATTTATTCATGGATCCCATGTATATTTAGATTTGTTTCGGATTATTCTTTTGGCTTGGTGATATAGCCTTCTCTATAGCTAAAAGTAAAAACGATGCAATATTTTTTCCTCTCCTTTCCCTCAGTTTCATATTATTGCCTGGCCCCAGCTGTGTAAGGAAGCAAATTTGGGTAGGATGCAATGATCCCACCTCCTAGGGCAGAAAGCTGGCAAGAACATGGTTTCAGAGTTGAACCAAAAGACTTAGAGTCAAGGATAGGACCTGCAGTTCTAGAAACTACCTACCTGACTAAATGCTCCATGATGCTAGGGACCGTTTCAGTTTTGTTCACCAACATGGTACTTGGTACCTTCTAAGTGCTCAATAAATATGTATTGAATGAAGACATGAGTTAATGACTGAAAGGAGAAGGCAGTGGTATAGGGCAGACTATGGGGTGGGGGAAGGGACGTAAAAGCAGGGCCACTCGGATGTTTAGGTTCCATTTCTTACTCACTAGATGTTAGATCTGCTGGGTAAGCTCGGCCAGAGCCATGACGATCCCCACAGATGGTGGAGCTGAGGACCTAGCTAGACTCCCTGCTTCCTTTGTGGTCTGGCTAGTCACTGGGAACCAACTGTTTTGTGGGTAGATTCAATAATGAGGTAGAAAAGATAAATTCAGGAGTACTGGTCCCAATTTCTGAGTCTGCCATTACTGAAAACAGAGATATGAGGCAGGTCTCCTCCAGTTGTTTTTCCACCTTCCCTTCAGGTCGTTTCTAGACAAGGCCACCACTTGCTTCAGTGTTTCATACAAGCCCAGATTCTACCCGCACATAGGTTTAACTGTAGGCACCTGAGTCCTTTTCTCTCATAACTGACTCAGCAAAGACACGGTTTTCCTGAGATACTTGGATGTTTTCCTCATCCGTGCTGTTCAAAACTCTCACTGGTTCCAGCCTGTAGCTTCACATTCTTGCCCAGGGATCACGTCCTATCTCATATTTCCATCTGTGGAGGCTCGCACAGTGCCTGGCATAGAATTTCCATTCCAGAAATTCTCACTGAATGAATAAATGAGGGCCTGAGTGAGACACATGAGCTGGGCACACCCTGATAGGGTCCAATAGGAAATGTGCTCAGTAGCATGTGGCTCTGAGGCAAAGTTTCTTCATGCAAACATCTATCAGAGTTCTCAAATCTGTTCTCTAGCTTACATCTTCTAAATTGAGTTCTCAGGACTTTTCATTTCTTATACATCATTTTAATGGACATCTTATTTTGTGCTTGAATAAGGCAGACATTTAAGGTTTTGACAAGCATTTAAATTTTAACTACAAATTTTTAAAGGAGTGGCGGGGGTTTTGCATCTCACCTCAAGAAAAATAAAAATCTTGAGTGAATAAGAATGGGTTATCTTGATTCTCTCAAATAAAAATATTAAAAATTTTTATTGAGCCATATTCCCTTGATGTATAATGATGAAATTAGTACATTAAATCTTAGCTTTTGTTATCACTATCTGTTTTTTTTTTCTCCTGTTAATTCAGCCTGGATAATGAATTTGGATGATTAAATTGTATGCCTGAATATGAAGCCAAGTCTTAAATATGAAAAATAATGAGGGACAAGAATAGCAAGTTAATTGAAATGCTCCCCCCAAATCTACACATCTAGTTTTAATATTTTTTTTTTTAGCATCTCACATGAAGCTTTTTAACAAGTAATGATGAGCAGAATGGATTGACTGGAGCATTGGCTTCTCTAGTCCCTGTTCACTCTCCCACAGAAGTCCTGACCTGCAGTGAATGGCCAAGTGCCCAGCAGCGGGAGGCATAAAGAGAAGCAGAAACTCTGGTTAATTCACAAATTGCCCAGTCAGCTCCTGGAATAATCGAGAGTCAGCTGTAACAAATCCGGTTTCCATCTCAGGCACGAATAATGTTGGGCATCAACTCTTGTTTTTTTTTTTTTTTTTCCTGTCTCAAACCCATTCCAGACCATAAGATTCCTTTTCTATTACTTTAAAAATAATCAAATAAAGAAGAAACCTTTATCTTTTTTGAAGCCAAATGCCTTGCATTTCATCAAGAGAGATAAAAATCTTAAGAGCATTTCTGCAAATTAATACATACAACATATATATATTTTATTTCAGTATGACACCTGGGATGAGTATATTTATCTTTTTTTCTGACTTTTTATTTATGTCTGAGAAAGAACTAGTCCTGATTCATTACTTGCAAGTACATTGTAAATTTACTGCTCTGTCAGGAAAAAATTATATAAAGTAATGGGTATTTGCAATTGTATGCTTCTCTTACCTTCCATGGAGGAAAGATCCTTTGTTCTCTTGGCCTGAGACAGGGCCACTGTTGTGTTGAATGAGGTGTGGGTGAGGGGCCAGAGCCAAAAATAGGCCAGATTACTTTATATTAGAAAAGAGAAGAGGGGGAGGGCAAGGATAGTCAAGGACAGAGGTGGGGGTTGAGGTGGAGAGAACATGAATGAACAAAATAAATAAGGGGAGGGGGAGAGCATGAGGAGAGGTGAGAGTTGACTTTGGGCATTCCATGGTGGTCAGCCTGGACTCCAGGAAGCCCAGACTCCAGGAAGCCTGTTTTTTGTTTT